>CAUYQU010028112.1:0-196861 GCA_963574635.1 Cheracebus regulus
CATCACCACCAGGCCTGCTTTACAAGAGCTTCTGAAAGAAGCACTACACATGGACGGGAACAACCAGTATCAGCCATTCCAAAACCATACCAAAAGGTAAAGAGCATCACCATAATGAAGAATCTACATCAACTAATGGGCAAAACAGCCAGCTAGCGTTACTGGAAGCTGCAATTTTCGTCTGTGATAAAACAGACTTTAAAACAACAAAGAACACAAGAAACAAAGAGAGAAATTACATGGTGGTGAAAGGATCAATGCAATAAGAAGAGCTACCGATCCTAAATATATATGCCCCCATTACAGGAGCACCCAGATACATAGGGCAAATTCTTAATGTCTTACAAAGAGACTTAGACTCCCATACAATAATAGTGGGAGACTTTAACATTACACTGTCAATTTTAGACAGATCAACGAGATAGAAATTTAACAAGGATATCCAGGACTCGAACTCAGACCTGGAACAACTAGACTTAACAAATATTTACAGAACTCTCCTCTCCCAAATCCGCAAAACGTACATTTTTCTCAATATCACATTATACGTATTTTAAAAGTGACCACATAATTGGAAGTAAATCACTCCCCCGCAATTGCATAGCATTTCACATGTTTAAATAAAATATTGGTTGACTGCTTATTTGTTATTTTCATCACCTATTCCTTCCTGTCTGCATTGTTAAGCACAATTATTGGCATAGAAGAGGTTTTTAATACACATTTTTAGACTGCATTCTAGCCTGGGCAATAAAACAAGAATCCCATTATCTCTCCCTCTTTCTCTTTCTCTTTCTTTCTCTCTTTCATTCTTTTTTCTTTCTTTTGCTGTTTCTTTCTTTCTTTCTCCTTTTCTCTCTTTTTCTAAAAAAAAAAAAGAAAAGAAAACAGGCTGAGGAAATGCTAATTCCATATTAACCTGAAGATATATACAACTGATTATGGGAAAAATATGTGTGAAACAGAAAAAGACTTAGTTGGACTAATTCATATAGCTGGTGAAAATGTAAAGCACTTAAAACCTATTATTTGTGAGTAGGTACTTAGTGGAAAGATTTTGGTTTGCCTTTTGTTATCAAACCGTTAGTGTCAGGTAGTAAACTTTATTCAGTTTTGTGGACTTAACCATCATTAGTTTTGTCAATTTTTGCCAGAATAGAAGCTGAATGTTCTTTCTAACTTGTCTTACCACACAGCAGTTTGATGGGTTATCATCAGTAACTTTTGGTTTTACTCTTTGAGTTCTGAGCGAGGATTCAAATTTTTTTGAACAAAAAGAATCACCCTCAACCACCATCACTGAGCACCAGCAATAGTGGCTTTGGAAATTAGTTTTTGGTGCAGCATTGATGAAGCAATAATAGTGGCTTTGGAAATTAATCGTTGTTACAGAATTGATGAAGCAATAATAGTGGCTTTGGAAATTAATCGTTGTTACAGAATTGATGAAGCAATAATAGTGGCTTTGGAAATTAATTGTCATTACAGAATTGATGAAGCAATAATAGTGGCTTTGGAAATTAGTTTTTGGAGCAGAATTGCAGAGTTGATGATGTTTTTTTAATGAATTTCAAGCTAAAATTAGAAGAAAAACAGTGCTTCTGTGAAAAATTTATACTATAGTGTAGTCATTTTGAAGACAGCTAATGTTTGAATCTCAGGTAATTTCAGGATGTTCCATGTGCTTTCTGTGTTGTCCAAAGTTAAAACATGAAGCAAAATCTCCACTTCCACGTGTATTTGGAGAGGATATATTTTATGGCCTGCAACTCCAGTTCCAGCAACATTTTTTCTAACTTCAATGCAGGTGTAAGGAAATTTCCACATTTCAAAATTTATTTGTGCAATTGAGCAGCTTCTACCTAACTTTGAATTGGAAGTGATTGACTTTTAACATATTGACATACGAAAAGGCAAATATCAAGAGAAGAATTTAATAGAATTTTATAAATGCCTTCCAAGTGATATATATGCTCAAGTAAAATAATAAATTCTCATTGATCAATATGAGTATTTGATAGCACCTATCTATGTGAAGTGGCATTTTTAAAGATGCTCATTATACATTACCATTAATAGATGAATATTTGCAATAGATTTTGATAATTAATGGCACTAATTGAGTGCCATATTACTTTCACAAAACAAGTTTATTTTTTTCATTAATAGACTTGTTTTTAAGAATTGCTCTCACTTATTTTATATTCTGAGTTTCAGTTAAAAATTTATGGGAGTTTTTTCTCTCTTTTATATCTAAGTTTCCTCTCTAATAACTTGGGATTGTGTCTCAGTCCAGAAAGCCTTAAATATTTACTTCTTGATATATGGCCCTCTGCAGAAAAAGTTTGCTAGTCCTTTAATTGATTGATGTCAACGTATGATAGAAAAAGTATTTTCTTGCCTGCCTCTTTTCTTTTTGTATGCTTGCAACACAGGTATAGTTCACCACTTTAAGAAGTTCCTTGTACCAATGTAATTTTCATAGAAAACAATAGTTAGAATAATCTGGAGTTGAGTAAAGTTCCACAGACCTAAATACATGTTGCTAATTTAATTTTCTTTGTGAATCATTTAGTTCTGGTGTTGTTTGGGAGATGAAACCAAAACAGAAATGGAAGCCATTTAGTCAAAAGCAGATAATCTTATTGGAACAGTCCTATCAGAAACATCAAATATCAAGAGACCATGGTTGGATTAAGCTAGATAATAATTTTGAGGTATAACAAAAGTCTTTTGTTTTGATTTTTATTATGTGTATTTTCTTGGTGGCAGTAGTAAGTAAAATTGTAATGCCCAAGTAAAGATGTGTGCAGAAATGTACTTACTTATTAGTAGATAAAGTCTTATTTCTTAATAGGATTGGCATGACTAATGATACATATTAGTATATTTTTAATTAAAACATTGTTATTTAATCATATACTGTGAAACAGGATTTAAACCTGTGTTTTAATAATTTTATTGCATTTTAATATAATTTTTTATATTTACAAATCAGATAGTCTCATGGAACTTGTTTTCAAAAAAATTAGGGAGAAGTTAAGATTACTTCATTGAAATTTTAAAAAATATTTTGAATTACACCAATATGTACTGCTAAATACTGTGTAAAATTACATATTTCATTGAGGAGAAACCTACAAAAACCTGCTCAAGTAAATTCATTAATTATGAGTAATTGTTGGACCTGACTAGGCATCCACAAATAAGATGCGCTCTACCTGGGTCCTTACACAGTTAAAACTAACAGTCACCTTTGCTCCAGACAGTTTGCAGAAGCTTGACTGCAGTTTCCAGCTTGCTCTAGTTTAATCATGCAGCTTGGTTACTCTTTGTCACTGGTGTCTGATGGTTCAGTTTGCACTGGTCAAACTGTTAGGTTCTCTACCACCCCCATCAATGTTGCCCATACTTAAATAATAAAAAACGATATTATTAGTGTCAGGCATGACTAAGCTATCAATTAGTGATTGCAAAACAGTTTGTTTGATAATTATCTTGGGGCCAGGTGCAGTGGCTCACACCTGTAATCCCAGCATTTTAGGAGACTGAGGCCAGAGGATGACTTGAGATCAGGAGTTTGAGACTTGCTTGGGCAACATAGCAAGACTTTGTCTCTACAAAGAAAAAGATAATAAGAATTAAAATTAGCTGCACATGGTGTCACACCTGTAGTCTCAGCTGCTCTGGAGGCTGACAGGAGGATCACTTGAGGCCAGGAGGTTGAGGCTGCAGTGAGCTGTTATTTTGTCGCTGTACTCCAGCCTGTGTGACAGCAAGACCCTGTCTCAAAAAAAAAAAAAAAAATCCAGAATTATTCGTTACTTGAAAAAGTTTTCTTTTCTATAAAGCATGTTTTTTAAACTGAAGTTCCTATAATTGGAAAGTTTCATAATTGTTTTCCTGCTTTTCTAATAACTTTGGTAGAAAAGTGGTGCTTTTGTTTTAAAGATCTCAACTGTAGATCATCTTAAGATAGACCTTTTGGTGAGACACAAAGATAAAGGTTTTTTTCAGTCTGGTCAGTAAATATTTAAAATGGAACAGTTACTGTGCTAACATCAGCTCATCACAAAAACATGTGCTTTTTTTCCAGGTCAATTTTGATAAAGATCCAATGGAAATGCGCCTCCCTATTCGTTGCCCTATTAAACGAGACTTTTTATCAGGAATTCAGATTGAATTTAAGCAATCTTCTCATCAGAGAAGTTTAAGGGCCAGGTTGTACTGGCTTCAGGTAATATTGTCATTCTCAAATAAGTATTTATCATCACTTTGGGAATCTTGAGAATAAAATTTCTTTTTTACAACTTTATAGTTTACATTGTAATTGGTATCTTTTGTTTTTCTTTGTATGCTTTTTTCCCCTTCTTCCACAATCCTGTTTGTTTAACATCTTACTTGTAAACTTTGTGGTTATTGATACTAATTTAATCAGTTAGCCTGCAAAAGGGTTTTCTTGCATTGCGATTGCTATTTTTAAATGTTTCTATGAATTTGTCGTGGGATCCCCAAACAAGGTTTTCCTTTATCATTGTTCAGGGCAGAGAGCAGAGCTTTGCTGAAGGTTCCTTTTAGATAGATTGGCTTGCTTTTCCCTCCCAGCATCCCTCCTTTCCTTCTTTTTAGCTATTAAGTACAGTTTAGGCTACTTTAATTCTTTTTCTTGTTTTTACCTTATCCCCTAATTTCATATTCAGTTTCTACTTATATTTTATTTAAACCATAGAGAGTTGAAATCTCATGGGATCCATAGATACAAGTATTTTCATTAATGATGTACATACCGCACACTGTTAATACAATTATGAAGGTATTTATATAGTTCTTTATGTAAAGCCTTGTTCTTGCTGAGGTATATAACTTTTATAGATTTAAAATGAAACTTCTAATCGCACCACATAAACATGCAGACAATTATGATGAAATTAGAGACCTCTTCTGTAACATTATCTTTGAAACTGAAAGTTTGAATTATTTGAAATCTTGCTAAGTTGGTTTTCTTTACTTTCAGGTTGATAATCAGTTACCAGGTGCAATGTTCCCTGTTGTATTTCATCCCGTTGCACCTCCAAAGTCTATTGCTTTAGATTCAGGTAAAAAAAAAAAGTTGTGACATAGATATACCTTATTTATAAAAGTTAAATAGGCGGTAGTTTGACCTAAAATAAACTATTTTGTGTGTGTGTGTTACTTCTTCCTGTTAGAGCCCAAGCCTTTCATTGATGTGAGTGTCATCACAAGATTTAATGAGTACAGTAAAGTCTTACAGTTCAAGTAAGTAAAGATTCCTGTTGTTTTGCTAAAGGAATTTAAAATGAAAATCTACTTTGAAAGTAATTTTACTCTTTTTGAAAGTGACTTTTCATGTAAAAAGTATTTTCCAGCTGAACCTATTAATTCACTTTTTGTCAAGTAATATGCTTCAACTTATTTTAGTAGCAGTATTTACATATTTTAAAGTATAGAATTTCTTCAACCACCTTCTTCGTTTTATAACTCCAATTAGAATATAAAATAGTAAGTGAAATCTAAATGACATGTATTTGTGAGCTGTGTTCTTTAATTACTGTGAACTTTAAAAATTGGATCTTATATGCTACATCATCTAGTTGTATTTGTTTCATCTGCAACGTGATGAATGTGGCATTTGGGACTGTAAGTGCCAGGTGGTAATGCAGCAGTATTACCTTGAGTGAAACTTTCACTCCTGTGAAAAAGTCTCAATCTAAGAAGACTTTGATCTTATTAACATAATTTTTAGGAGATGAAGGAAAAGATGCAATTGTGGCTTTTCATTAAAATCAAAGTTTTAACACTGAAAATTAAAAGATCTGATAGAAATCCTTTTCCATCTTGAATTTTGTTTTCCTTAGGTATTTTATGGTCCTCATTCAAGAAATGGCCTTAAAAATTGATCAGGGGTTTCTAGGAGCTATTATTGAACTGTTTACCCCAACAACAGACCCTGAAGCTGAAAAAAGACGGGTACAAATTTTTATTTCTTGGGAAAATTATAAAATTAAAATTTAAATCAGCATTTTTGAACTAATTGTATTATAGAGAAAAAAATAAAAATTGAAATTCTTGATTTTAATTTTTTCAGGCAAAGTTAATCCAACAAGATATTGATGCTCTAAATGCAGAATTAATGGAGACTTCAATGACTGATATATCAATTCTTAGCTTCTTTGAACATTTCCATATTTCTCCTGTTAAGGTTTGTTGTAATTATTATTTTGAAAATTTTGTGAAATTGTTTTAGAACTTTTTAAAGGGTCTGTGGACGAAAGTAGGTTTTAATTTGTTGCATCATATATTTGGCGGGAATTTTGTTTGATTAATCGAAATAATTAAGACAATTCTCTGTAACATATGTACAACCAAAATTCCCACTGAGAAACTACTAAAGCATGTTCTCTAATCTTGAAATAACCCCCTTATTCAAGGAAGAAGCTGACAAAAGCATTTCTTAATTAAGCATAGAAGTGCTTGCCAACATTTAATGTTTTGGTTATACTTTGTAACTACTATCGCTGTCTAAACAGAGAGCTATAATGGGTGTCCTAACCAGAATGTGAAAATGCTGAAGTAGGTACTATACTGTTGATACGGTGTTTTTTCCTCCTTCCAAAATTTGATTGTAACTAAGGGAGTGGGAAATTGGATACCTTTCACTTGCCTGATTTTGTACTTTATGAACCCATTCCTTTTTCCCTTTCGTTGTTCTTTTTAGCTTTTATAGGAGAAGGTGATTGCTTAGTAAATTCACAAATGCTATCAACCATAATGCTCTAAACTTGTGTAATGTAATGGGCCAGATTTATAATTAAGTAACTCTTTAAAATATTGATGATCCTTTATATTCTCAAAATCTGTTTACAGCACATTACTTTCAATTGCATATACCAGTCCTTCAGCTAAACGAATAAATTTCTAAAATGGAATTATTATTTTAAATTGATACATTAGTTTAGTGAAAGCAGACATACTGATAGTGTCAGGTTTAAAATTGATAATGTTTTATGTGATAGGTAATATACCATTTCTTTTTTAAGTGAAAATCAGTTATTTGTGAGAGTGAACAATACCTTAAATATATACTAAATGCTTATTCTCAAAGTTGCTATGGAGATATAAAATGGCTTTATGGATTTTATATGCTAGAGGAATATTAATGATTGATAATTTCCGGATTCATGTTCTTAGGCACAGTAGGAATTGTACCATGAAGTCTAATGGCAAAAATTATGAACAACAATTATTTTCATAGCCCATAGTAACTTTGCCCTAGGGAAAGACTGGATCAGTGTTTACCCGTGGTTACCTTTCTTGGATCCCAACACTCCCAGACTCTTCATGTGGGCAGAAGGTCATATGAAAGAAAATAACCACAGGCTTTCCTGGCCTTGCCCCAAGTTCGCTTTACTTGAGCTCTATATTAGTTAGTTAATATGCCTAGGAAATGACAAAATGAGAAGGGAAATTCATCTACTTTATTTCACATATTGAATTACTTTTTGCCTGTTTCTTCTTGCACTATTGCGTTAATGATAGCTTAGCACAAAGTAGCAGCTAAATGAGAATCTAAAATCTCATTTTTAAATACTAAGTTGGAGAGTCTGTGGAAGCTGAAAACCTTACTATAATTTTAAAAACTTGACAGCTTGGTAACTTACCTTGTCATGTTATCATTATTATCATTATTTTGACTGTCAGATTACTTATGTGCCAGTTGATATGTTTTTCTTCTTAAAATGATTGGCCGGGCGTGGTGGCTCACATCTATAATCCCAGTACTTTGGCAGGCTGATGTGGGTGGATCACGAGGTCAATAGATCGAGACCATCCTGGCTAATGTGGTGAAACCTTGTTTCTACTGAAAATACAAAAAATTAGCTGGGCGTGGTGGCACACACCTGCAGTCCCACCTACTTGGGATACTGAGGCAGGAGAATTGCTTGAACCCGGGAGGTGGAGGTTGCAGTGAGCCGAGATCGTGCCATTGCACTCCAGCCTGGCAACAGAATGAGATTCCATCTCAAAAAACAAAAAAACCAAAATGATTATGCAATTTTTTAAAAGTATATTGGTCTCCTTCATATGAATACAATGGCATTTATATACATTGCATAAAATTCGAACTCTATTTTTGGATCAGACTAATTTGTATTTTATCGAAAAGTAAAGAGAATCAAATATAAGTGGGTTGTTCTGCTTGAATGTATAGTATCAAATAATGGCTTTCACTAGGACTCTAATCAAAAGACATTTTTTTTGATTTGTTTCTGTAACTACTTGGATCCTATATATGTAAATTTTTCACTTTTAGCTTTCATTTATTGAAAATTATTTTTCTTTTAGTTGCATTTGAGTTTGTCTTTGGGTTCCGGAGGTGAAGAATCAGACAAAGAAAAACAGGAGATGTTTGCAGTTCATTCTGTCAACCTGCTGCTGAAAAGCATAGGTGCTACTCTAACTGATGTAGATGACCTTATATTCAAGTAAGACTTCTGTTAGGGTACATTGGGAGGCAGGTGTACCAAGATCATGTTTCTGGATGTTAATTCTCTCCGTTGGTGCATTGTTAGCTTAGGAAAAGGATAACTTTACATTTGGAGAATTTGGTCCATTTGTGATTATACTCTTTAGGAATGCTTATTGTATTTATAGTGATAAGGTGAAAAGTCTTGTTTTCTTTGATTACTCATATCTAGATAATACATGAATGTAGAATACTGAATTTTTTAGTGATATAAATTGACCATATTTTAAAACATAATTATATTTAGAAATATGTAATGCTAGATACATATAAATTAAGTATTGTTATTGAATTGAAATTCAACAATGGTATTGGAACAAGTAATTATCTGGGTGAAAAAAAAATCCCTGTAGATCATTTTCACCTCACATGTACACTACTAAATTTTGGAGAAAACGAATGATAAAATATAAAACCTAAACTGAAAAGACAAAAAAATTCAAATCTCTGAATAGAGGATGTCTTTCTAAGTTTAAAATCAGTGGAAAACATTTCAATGGAAAATACAAGATATATTTAACCGAATAAAAATCAAATATTTTACAACGAAATCAATGAAAACAATTAAAAAAACAAAAGACTGGGAAAATATGACAGAGAAAGAACTGTTATCTTGATATTAAACATTGATAACAAAAACCTAGATTCTAATGATTATAGTGGCCAGAGAACAATAAGAGATAATTAGCAAAAGGGAAAACACGGTGATGGTGTTACTATTTATCAAAGAATACATGTAGATTAAAGCAAATTATCACAGATTTTAAAATACGAACAATTCTATTTTAAAATCCTATTTAATAGTAGTCAGGAGTAAGTCTAAGAAATAGGCACTTTTTATATACTATTGGTGTAAGTGGAAAACTACATTTGTTAGGAGCCTTAAATGTTTTGTTGCCTTTCACTCAGTAATTCTCTTTTTGGAATTTTTTTCCAAAAAGTAATCTAATCTTGAAGTTCAATTAAAGAGTTATATTCAACATACACATGACATCATTAATTATTTTACCAAAAATTGGACATGTCTGACAGTAGAAGAATTGTTTATTATGACACTGCCACATGGTGGCATACTATGCATCCCTTAAAAATGGTTATGTAGAGTTTTAAATAACATAGAGAAATACTTTTCCACAATGTTGAGTGTAAACAAGGCATACAAATGTTTTAAACATTTTACCATTGCATAGAAAAAAAAAAGAATTCAAAGTGGGAAATAAGAAAATAAACCTTTGTGGTGGGATTATTGTTGACTTTTTAAAAACCTCTTCACTCTTTATCTGTATATGAAAAACTTATGCACTGTTTTTATAATAATTTAGTAATGATTGTTATTATAATCATAAATTGTGTATCGTAAATGTACAAAGTCAGTTGTGAAAGAATTGGCTATGATTAGAATTAGCTGTCATTCAAATTTTAAGTCCCATATTTTTAAATTATATATCTTCGTATCTTTGAATCTTTCCTTTTTCTCCTCCCAGACTTGCTTATTATGAAATTCGATATCAATTTTACAAGAGAGATCAGCTTATATGGAGTGTTGTTAGGCATTACAGTGAACAGGTAATACCTATCATAGTATTTCATAAGGAATATACTTTATAAAATAGCAAAACAGTTACATGTGACTGTATAGTGTGCAGTAATGTTTTATTTAATTTACCTCACTTTGAAATCTCCCTATTTAGTGGTTTTCTTCAATGATTAATTTCTTTATATTTATTATTATTATACTTTAAGTTCTGGGGTACATGTGTAGAATGTCCAGATTTGTTACATAGGTATACATGTGCCATGGTGGTTTGCTGCATCTATCATCCCATCATCTACATTAGGTATTCCTCCTAATGCTATCCCTCCCCTAGCCACCCAGCCACTGATAAGCCCCGGTATGTGATGTTCCCCTCCCTGTGTCCATGTGTTCTCATTGTCCAGTTCCCACTTATGAGTGAGAACATGCAGTGTTTTGTTTTCTGTTCTTCAGTTAGTTTGCTGAGAATGATATTTTCCAGCTTCATCCATGCCCCTGCAAAGGACATGAGCTCATCCTTTTTTATGGCTTCATAGTATTCCATAGTGTATATGTGCCACATTTCCTTTATCTGATCTGTCATTGATGGGCATTAATTTCCATTTCTTTAGTTCTACCCCTCTTTATACACCTTTTGAAAATTTTCCTCCTGTTCCTTTTTTTCCCTTTGCAATTATACTTTTACCACTTTGGGAAAGAATAGTGAATTTGTAGTCATTAAACTTGATTTCTTCAGTGATTATAGTTCCTAAACGTAATCTAGTGAATTTCAGAGAATTCAAAGCCCGTTTCTTCCCTGTGCCTCAGTTGCTCTGTGGTTCAAGTATGTATGCATAGAGACAGTAGTTGTTGCAGGTCACTTGGGTAAAACTGCTACACCATGGAACTGCAGGGTGACATCTTTCCTTCTACTGCCAGAATATTCCTACTCTTGTGACATATACAGACATTATGGTTGTTACATGTTAAAATGAGGATACAGTTTCTCTTATTTTTTGTTTTATTATTTTTCATCTAATTTATTAATAATAGTAATGGTGAAGTAGTAGTAAAAACAACTAACAATTACTAAATTATGTATTCATTTAATATGCATACTCACCCATGCAAGGACAGTATAACTTCCCTTTAAAAATTTTTTTTAATTTTCATTTTTTTATAGAGATGGAGTCTCACTACGTTGCCCAGGCTGGTCATGAACTGCTGGCCTCAAGTGATCCTCTCATCTCAGCCTCCCAAAGTATTGGAATTACAGGCATAAGCTACCACACCCAGCCTAACCTTCCATTTTATAGATTAGAAGACAGGCCATTAGATACTAAATGACTTGTACAAGGTCACATAACCGCCACGTGTCAGACTGTGCCTTAAACCTAGTTCTGTCTAATTTAAAAGCTGTGTGTAAAGTATTAGCATAGTGCCTGGCACATAGTCAGAGATCAATTAGTGGTTATTCTATACAGCTTTCTTTTAACACAAACTTAATTTTATCAGTAAATCTCTTTTTTTCTATTTCATTACGATCTGTCTTAACAACAGTTGTGAGGACTTAATTTAATTTATTTTTTAGTTCTTGAAACAGATGTATGTCCTTGTATTGGGGTTAGATGTACTTGGAAACCCATTTGGATTAATTAGAGGTCTGTCTGAAGGAGTTGAAGCTTTATTCTATGAACCCTTCCAGGTATGGACTTCCTACTTATTTAAGGATAGATATAAAAAAAATGGATATTCTATTTTTTAATGACAAATAGTAATTTGCATTGTAATTGTATCTGGGAATTGAATAATGTTCAAATCACAAAAGTATATCAATTTTATATTTTTATTTAAGATACATGAGATAACATTGGATGATTGCTTAGAATTTAATGAACACTGCTCACATTTGCCAGGATTTAATGTAGTTGTAAGAATATTTAGAGTGCTGAGTAGATTAAGATTTTCAAGGCTGTACCACTATGTGGAAAGGACTAATACGGCACAGAAAGCAAAGTTTGTTTCATTTCAAGCTTTTATCTAACCTATTCCCCTCCATTTAAAGGGCCTACCAGCCCAGTGTATGAGGGTTTTAGAAGAATAAAGCAGAGAAAATAAATGGGAGAACAAGACAGCAAAAAATTTGTGGGCTCTTACTCTTACTGCAGCTTGTTTTAGCAACCTGATGGAACTTAGTTATGGGAGGCCAACTTCAAACTGAAATTGAAGCCAGTGATTTATACCTATCCAATTTTTGACTTAAAGGGTTTGCTAAGATTGTGTAAGTTGGAAGTGTCTTCAAACACAATAGATACTCTATCCATACTTGGGGTAGAAGGTGCAAATTGATTCATCACAATGTTTATGGAGTTTTACAGATAAAAATTCTTCATGCAAACCCTGAACTACTAGATTAAAAGTCTTAAACTTATTTAAATTTTAAATAATAAGCTTTTTATTTTTGGCCAGGGTGCTGTTCAAGGCCCTGAAGAATTTGCAGAGGGGTTAGTTATTGGAGTGAGAAGTCTCTTTGGACACACAGTAGGTATGTATCACATATTTGTGTTTACGTATATATTTATTATATTATGAAATATGAAAAACAAATGCTTTTATTTAATAAAGGGATCACTTTCTTAGTAATCCCTTTTAAAAGACATGTTTCCTTGTTTTTAAACGGAAAAAAAGTTAACAGTGGCCTGTTGGTTTTTTAATATGTCTTTGTAGTGTTGAATCATGTATTTTAAATAATTTTGTTACTTTTCTTTTTAGATGGGAAAAGTTAATTTCTACATTTCTTGTATGGCACAGCATTTTATGCTCTTACTAGTTTAAAGCAATTGCATGCTATATATTGTGATAATGCTGTTTATATAAACAATGTAACTTCTCTGAGCCTTAAAAAATTTTTAAATTTTATTTTTAATTGACCTTAATGATTGTATATATTTATGGGATATAGAGTGACATTTTGATACCTGTATACAATGTGTAGTGATCAAATCAGGTAATTAGTATATTTATTACCTCAAGCATTTATTATTTCTTTGTGTTGGGAACATTCAAAACCCTCTTTTCCAGCTATTTGAAAACATACCACAAGTTGTTTATTATAGTCACTCTACAGTGCTATAGTACACTTGAACTTACTCTCTTAACTGGTTGTAATGTTAACCAATTTCTCCCTATCTTCTTCTCCCCCTACCCATCTCAGCATTTAATAACCACAGTTCTGTTCTCTAATTCTATGAGTTCAACTTCTTTAGCTGTCAGATGTGAATGAGAACATGCAGTATTTGTCTTTTTGTGCCAGACTTATTTCACTTAACGTAATGTCCTCCAGGCTCATCCATGTTGCTGTGAATGACAGGATTTCATTTTTTTAAATGTCTGAGTAGTATTCCATTGTGTGTGATCATATTTTCTTTATCCTTTCTTCCATTGGTGAACACTTAGATTGATTCTCTGTCTTAGCTGTTGTGACTAGTGAGGCAGTAAACATGGGAGTGCAGACATTGCTTTGATAAACTGATTTCCTTTCTTTTGGATATATACCGAGTAGTTGGATTGCTGAATCATACGGTAATTCTCGTTTTAGTGTTTTGAGGAACCTCTATACTATTTTCCATAATAGCTGTATTAAGTTATATTCCCACTCTCAGTGTATAAGCATTCCCTTTTCTCCACTTCTTTGACAGCATTTGTGATTTTTTCTTTTCTGTAGTAGCCATTCTGACCTGTGCACTTTCCTGATGGCTATTGATCTTGAACATTTTTTCATATACCTGTTGGCCATTTGTATGTCTCCTTTTGAGAAATATTCAGATTGTTTGCCAATTTTTAAATCTGATTGTTTTCTTGTTGTTAAGTTGTTTGAGTTTCTTGTATATTCTAGATATTAATTCCTTGTCTTTGATAGGTGGGGCAGCAGGAGTTGTATCTCGAATCACTGGCTCTGTTGGGAAAGGTTTGGCAGCAATCACAATGGACAAGGAATATCAGCAAAAAAGAAGAGAAGAATTGAGTCGTCAGCCCAAAGATTTTGGAGACAGCCTGGCCAGAGGAGGAAAGGGCTTTTTACGAGTAAGTTCTCTGTTGAATCTTTAAGAAATCTGCAACTTAAAAAAAAAATGTATTCTAGCTGGTTGTATGAAACTTAAGACTGTTCCTTATGAGTCTAGGCCTGTTAGAATAGAAATAATGATAAATTATGGATTTTCCAGTTTCCTTTTGCTCCCCTTCCCCATTGTTATCACCAGATCTATCCCCTGAATTGCCAAATTTTGTAAAACTGTAATGATGACAGGTTAGAACTGGTGAGAAGGTGAGGAAGTGAGACGTAGTGATACATGATACCAATGGAAACTGGAGGAAGAAGGAACTCTTCAGGTTATCAGCAATTGACTGTTTCTTTAGAAGGGATGTGTGAAGGTTGATTGTTGGTAAACCAGGAACTGCCTTTCATTACTTTTTAATACTTTTAAAATTATATAGGTGTAATATATGAATACTATTAATTATATAGGTGATGTATGAATATTCTTCTTATAAGTAATTGTAAGAATCTACAAATTATTCTTTTAATAAGTAAATAAAACATTAAAAGTAAGGGTAGACTACTCTAATCATCTCTCATCTGTTTCCAGTTTAAGTGTGTATCCATTAGTTCTCTTCCTGTGTGTTTTTAGAATATACAGGTAGTTTTACTATTACTTCACAGTGATTAAGAATGTATTAGTATATTCATGTTTTAATTTTGGAAATAATTTTAGGAAACTGACTGCTGTGTTTGTGATAGTAATTTGTAATGTTGGATATTTTAGTCACTAAGGTACTTTATTTGCCAGGTTATTAGGTATCCGTAATGTTGGATATTTTAGTCACTAAGGTACTTTATTTGCCAGGTTATTAGGTATCCTTGGGAGGTCCCTTTATTTTCAGTTTTCTGCACTTCCAATAAGTTACAAAGTAATCTCATTAAAATCTATGATCTCATTAGATCATAAATATTATTTGGCTCGACTCACTCATTTTACTGATGTGGAAACTGAGACTTACAGATTTCCTCAACTGCCCATGGTTACATAGCTGATTGGTACCATAGCCAGATTTAAAATCCTTTTACCTGCTTTGCTCCTGTTTCTTTTATAACATTTTACTCCTACTAGGTGCTTTCATTAAAATTTGCTGTGATACAATACTTGAAAAATCATGGTGCTAACTTATATGTGTATGTTGTTCACATTATCAAGTTGTCTTCAATTTTTTGTTGTTGTTGTTATTTCCAGTATGTCTGTAGAGACCTCTAGTGGTTGATTTAAAATTAAATGCCTTCCGTTCAGTCTAGACTATATGTTTGATTTCTCTTTCAGGGAGTTGTTGGTGGAGTGACTGGAATAATAACAAAACCTGTGGAAGGTATGTTGAAAATATCGCCTTCCTTTACAAAATCTGAAGACTTAATGCATAGTAAACATAATATGTTATTGATAATATGTACTTGATAGAGAAAATTACTGACTGAATTTTATATTCATAGCCGTAAGTTGCTCAATGAATATATTTTCCTCAGAAAGCAGAGAGGTTAAATAGGAGATTATGCTTCAGACTTTGAATGTTATTTTTAGCAGGGCCAAAGATAAACTAGATTTGTTTGGGCCCTCAGTAGCAATTGACTCAATTTTGCTGTTGTTTTTTTTATCCCATTAAAAAAGCACATTCTTCTTCAATGCAATCCCTATCAAAATCCCAGTTGGTTTCTTTGCAGAAATTGACAAGCCAAGTCCGAAATTTATATGGCGGTTCCAGGGATCTAAAATAGCCAAAACAGTCTTGAGAAAGAAGAACAAAGTTGGGGGACTTCAACTTCCCAAATCCAAAACTTACTGTAAAGCTGCAGTAACTAAGATAGTGTAGTACTGGCAAAAGTATAGACATGTAAAACAGTGGGATACAATTGAAAATTAAGAAATAGATTCTTACTTATGATTATCTTTGACAAGAATGTCAAGATAACTCAATAGGAAAGATCCGTCTTCAACAGATTTGCTGGGACAACTTCATATCTACGAGCAAAAGAATGAAATTGGACCCCTACCTGTACCGTATATAAAAATAAGTTCATAATAAATACCTAAATGTAAGAGCAAAACTATTAGACTCAGAAGAAAATGTAGGAGTAAATCTTCATGACTTTGGATTAAGCAAAACCTTGCTAGAAAAGATACATAAATTGGACTTCATCGAAATTAAAAATTTTTGTGCTTCAAAGGACAACCATGAAGAAAGGAAGAAGACAGTCCACAGAATGGAAGAAAATGTTTGCAAATCATATATGTGATAAAAGGCATATGTAGAACATACAAAGAACTATTATAAATCAATAAAAAGACTTAATAACACGATTTTAAATAAGCAAAAGATATGAATAGACATGTCTCCAAAGAATATATACACATGGCCAATAAGCACATAAAAGGATGCTAAACATCATTAATCAGTAGGGAAATGCAAGTCAAAACTATGATGAGATGCTGTTTCGTACCTGCTGGGATGGCTGGTATCAAGTGTGAGGAGGATGTGGAGAAGTTGGAACCCTCATATACCAGTAGTGGGACTACAAAATAATGCAGTTATTTTGGAGGAAAATAGTCTGTCAGGGCGTCAAAAAGTTAAACACAGAGTCACCATGTGTCCCAGCAATTCTACTCCTAGATTTACACCCAGAAGAATTGAAAGCAGGTGTTCAAACAAAAAATCTGCACAGATGTTCATAGCACCATTATTCAAGATGACTGAAAGATGGAAACACCCGAATGTCCATCACCTGATGCATGAACAGACAAAAGGTGATATTTCTATACATTACAATAATATTCAGCCATAAAGAGGAATCAGGTACTGGTACATGTTACAAAATGGGTGAACCTTGAAAACGTGATAAGTGGAAATAAACAGTCATACGGTACCACATATTACATAATTCCATTTGTCTGAAATGTCCAGAATAGGCAAATCCATAGGAATAGAAAGTATCTCTAGGTGGTTACCTAGTCTGGAGTTGGGGAGGGGCAGGGAGAAATGGAGGTACACTGGGTAGGATTTGTGGGGGAGAGGTTGGGGGGGAATGGGGAATGACTGTAATGGATAGGGGGTTTCTTTTTAAAATGTTTAACATTTTCTAAAATGGATTGTGGTGATAGTTGTGCAAGTCTGAACATACTAAAGGCCACTTTATCCTAAAATTTAATTTGTACATTTTAAATGGTAAATTTTATGGTATATGAGCTATATATTTCAATAAAGTTGTTATATATTTTTTTAAAGTGTACTCCTTGAAAAATCTGATGGTTAGCATTAAAAAAGAGAATGTTTTTTGGTCCCTTCTTACACCTGCAAGTTACAGGTACTGATGTGACTCCTAGATCAGTAGTTCTCAAACTTGAGCTTGTGTCAACACCACCTGGAGTGCTTATTAACGCCCCTAGAGTTTCTGATTCAGTAGGCTTAGGGTGGGACCCAAGAATGTATGTTTCTAACACAGTTTGAGAATCACTATTGTATCACATTAGGATTACATTTAACTTCTTTAGAAAGCCAAATTTTTGTAACTTCCTGGTTAAAACAGTTCAGTATCGGGCCCCGGTTTTGGTTGAATTCAAACTTGCTCATTTTAAAATATCTTTATTCATTTATTGTCATTGGACATTGAATTTCTGAAGGTGCCAAAAAGGAAGGAGCTGCTGGATTCTTTAAAGGAATTGGAAAAGGGCTTGTGGGTGCTGTGGCTCGTCCAACTGGTGGAATCATAGATATGGCCAGTAGTACCTTCCAAGGCATTCAGAGGTAATTGAGTGTACTATGTGCAAGGTATGTCTCTGTGTGCTAATTATTACAAGGAACACATAAATAGATTAGATAATTTGTCTGCCCTTAAGGATCTTAAAGTCTAATTGAAAACTGTGATAGCTTTAAAACATACAGTGCCACCAAAAAAGAATAAGAAAAGACATATTTTCTGAATTTCTCTTTTATTCAACAAATATTTGTTACCTACCATGTGCCAAGCACTGTGCTAGACACCAAGTATACAGAGAGTAGATGAGCTAGGCCCTGGTTTTATTATTTTGATACTTCTTTTTATTTTAGAAAAGCTTGGGGGACTTGGAGTCATTTTAATATTTTTGCATTATTTGGGGAAAGTTATTTAAAATTACTGATTTTTTTGTGAAATATTTATGTATTTAATCAACACACACGTTACTTTGAAAGACTGTCATGTATTTTCTTACACTTACTCTGATGCCTTATTCAGGGCAGCAGAATCAACTGAGGAAGTATCCAGTCTTCGTCCCCCTCGTCTGATCCATGAAGATGGTATCATTCGTCCATATGACAGACAGGAATCTGAGGGGTCTGATTTACTTGAGGTAAATTCTGTTCTTCATGGTCATGAGTGAAATGGAATTTTAATGATTTCTAGGTCCAGGATTTCATGGGTGGTTCTTAAAGTTCCTGATTCATGAACTTCTTTAAGTATTATACATCGTTTGTAGAATAGAATTTGATTATTTGTTTTTCATTTGAGCATGTGTTAAATTGAAATTACAGATTTTTTTTTCTACACAGGAGTAAAGCTTTTTTTTTTTTTTTTCCAGAAGCGATAATGTTAAGTTATAGGCTCTATCACTATTTCTGTGATAACTTGTTTAGTTAACGTTATTATTTTTGGTTTGCTGCTTTGTACCTGATTACTGGAACTTCATTGCTTCCATTTCTCCCAAACAAATTAATTTATTTTCACTACTTTGTCAATCTAGATTTATTCCAGTAAATAGAACTGAGGGGGGATAAAATATTATGTATAATTATGATCTTGCTAACTCTTAAAGAAAATTTAAGAGCTTTTCGGCTTTTAGTTTTAACTTTATTGTGTTTTGATTATTTATATGTATATATATGTGTGTGTGTGTGTGTATATATATATATATATATATATATATATATATATATATGTATATATATGTTGCTATTCTCCCATTACAGGCTTTCCCCCAAAAGAGATTTATTAATATTTTTCTACCTTGACTTTAAAATAAAATGCCTCTTAAGTGTTCTTCCTTTGGATTTTATTGTATATGTTTACATTTTATCTATATTTCTGCATGCTTCTAACTTTATTTTCTTTGTTTTTCTGCCTACACAGCAAGAACTGGAAATACAGGAATAAATGTTTCCTAAACTACTACTTGATTTCATCCTTAAAAATCAAAACAAACTGTGGTATTAATTGACTGTGTGTAAATTCCATTGTCAATTTTAATGAAATTTTCTTTAAAACTCTCACCTACATCTGAACTTTCATGGTAGTGGCTTGACTACAAATAAAAACTTGTGGTATTCCTGGTAATACTGTCCAGAAATAAGAGATTAGCACAAAATATTAAAGGATGCAGAGAATAAACTCTCTTCTCTGTTTAATAGATTGACTTTAATTGACTTTAATAGACTTTACTGAGCTCAGAAGCAGATACTGTTATTATCATTTCAAAAATTTTATCTTTTTGTATGGTGTTCATGTGCATTTCAGGTAAAATTGAAAAACAGGACTATTTTATGTCCAATTTAGTGAATGTGTTCTTTATGTTTGTGAGTCCTGATAATGGAATTACATAGCTTTCTGTTTCACAAATGACTCTACATTTACTGAAGTTACAGGACTATTTACTGGAGCATCTGCTTTAATAACTGAAGTGTCAGTTGCTCTGATCCTGCCCTTAGACCTCAAATAATAGTTGGCACATGAATTTTGAGGATATGTTTTCCATCCCTCTTTTTCCTATTTAACCCCTTGGTACTGTTGCTAATAAATAATAGTCATTTTGTAATTGTGTTATATACATTTTCCGCCTTTAGCATTTCTGCTTTTCAAAAATTGAATCTCCTTGTTGGTTACACTTATTTCATAATTACTAGTTTTAATTAATGTAGATAAAAGTTGAACATGTAATTAGTCAAATTGCTGTGTGGCCCTTGAATATATAGAGGTCTTTATTTTTAAAAACCAACCTTTTGCATTTAAATCCTTAGAGAAGATTTATCTTAATGACAGAAAAATAATTATATATATATATAATTGTAAATCATTATTTTTGAAATTAGTGCCCTCTTAGTTCTCAACATAAGTTATGTTTCAATTTCTTTTTTTGTAATAAATGATGGAAATGTTTAATTTAACAATGTCTTATCTAGCAACTTTTATGCTTCTCCTCAAAAATTAAGCTAAAGTATAAACATAGATTTAATATGTTGTATATTTGAAGAGAATGAAACTATTAACATATAACTGTTCAGTTGGATTATGTATGTTAAGGATTCCAGTTATCAAAATAATAAATTGAAGTTTATGTTTAAAATAAGCATTTTAAAGAAGATAGACTGACATTCAAAAACCAGCCTGTGACAAAGGAAATGACTTCTGTCTTTAAAGGATCCAGTATAACAAAACATGTAAATGTTAATGGTAGCCGACAAACCTTTCTTGTGACTAGAAAATTGAGCGATGGCAAAAATGTCACTGCATGCAGTATTCTAGGAGAGTCAAGCACAAATAACTACTTCAAGATGCTATCTTGAATCATTTCTAGTAGTCTCCCTCCTGAGATTCTAAAATAAAAGTAACAATTTTTAATTTTACTGGATATATTGCTATTTTAATGAAACTTATTTTTGAGAACTTCTGTAACTTAAGATTTTTTCTTAAATGTTGAATTTTTGTTTAGCTTTTTATGTTATTAATCTTTCCTTGTGATATCTTTTTATAACTCTATGTCAAAAAGCACAAAACTTCAAGAAACTTTTATTTTATTTAAACATATAATCATTTTATCTGATTTATTAGTTTCAAGATATCAGACAGCTTTTAAAGCTTTGATGCATTATTATAATTACTGGAAGGAATAGAATGATTATATAGTAATGAGAGAACTTGATAGTTTTTGCCATAGATGTCAAGTATGGGCATGGAAAATGGAGATATTTAGGCTATTTTATTCTTTGCCTGTCTTGCTGTCATCAGTTAGTTGAGTTAAAATATTTATTGATTATTGATTATTTTGACTGTACTGGATATACAAAAGAAGCCTTCTGCCCTTAAGGGACCAAGTAAAGAAAACATGGAAATATTAAAGAGCATTAGAGTATAAAATTATATCCTTTTAGCCCTTTGTAATATGGGCAAATTCTAACTATTTTATTTGGGGATCTTTTGATCCTAGTTTTCTTTTTTCTCCTGAGTAATGCTCTGTATTCTTTAATACTCAGCTTTGAGAGTTACTAAATCATACATTATGTTTTAGATGTGCTATTTTACTTATCCTCTAGTCTTCATATTTATATATGTATGTACATATATATACACATAAACACGTATATACACAAATATATATACATACATTACATATATATAATCATTTAATACTCATTTTCGTTCACATACTTATTATGATCATATAACATTTAAAGCAACATTCCTTGCTTTTTCTTTTTAGTTATATTTTTCCATGTTCTTAGAAGTGATTCATTAACATTTTTAATTTTTGTATATATGACTACACTTACATTATATGTATGCATATATAGCCATTTAATACTCATTTTTGTTCACATACTATGATCATGCAACATTTAAAGCAACATTCCTTTTTCATTTTCGTTATATTTTTCCATGTTCTTAGAAATGCTTCATTAACATTTTTAATTCTTGTATATATGACTATATATACATTGTATGTATATATAGTCATTTAATACTCATTTTGGTTCACATGCTTATTATGATCATACAGCATTTAAAGCAACATTCCTTGCTTTTTTGTTTTAGTTATATTTTTCCATGTTCTTAGAAATGCTTCATTAACATTTTTAATTCTTGTATTACCATCTATTTAGGTACCATTACATTGTGCTTTTAACTCTCTTAATTCATGACATTAAATTTGTTTATTATTTTACTAACAGTAATAATGCTGTAATAAGCATCATTGTACATTTTGCTTTTTTATATCTTGTTTGCTTTTTCATATTTCCTTAGAATTTATTTGAAAAAATTGAATTACAGGGTAAAGAACTTTTGCAAAGTATTGTTAAATTCCTCAAGTTGCATTTTTGGGAAGGATATGTGAATATTTTATCAGCTAATTTGGTCTTCTGCTGCCATTAGTGACTGAATATCTTAATCTGAATCTCAGAGTGTAATGGGTTTTTAGTAGTGCTGAAAACAAGGTTTTCTAAAGTGTATTATGCTGATAAATTATATTGTAAAAGCTCTCAATGGTTTGAAGCACAGTGGCCTGATAACTAATGTGTACAAGATAGAAAGTGGGTAGTATTTCTTGTGCTTACATTTTAAATATAAATATTTTAGCATTTAAAATTCAAGCTGAAGATAAATGCATTAAATTATTAAATTCATTTCCCATTTTCTCTTGGAAGAAATTAAGGCATAAATGTTAAAATATTTTAGCTAATTTGCACAAGTGAATTGTGAAACAAGTGACTATTACTATGAAACTGCACTCTTCTCTGAGACTCATTCTGAAGATGAGATCCCAGTTCTTTTTGGATTCCTCTTCCTTATTCATGGCTTTTGGCAATTGTCAAGGAATGACTAGGTACCAAGCAACTTTAAAAAATGTATACTTAAGCACCAAAATAATATGAAGTGTGATTTCTCTGCTTGTAGTTATATTGGTTGTGTTATCCTTTTAACAATATTGGTGTTGTAGTCTTGGTCATAGAGTGTCAAGGTCTTATTTATTCAGTATATTTATGTTCTGTATTTTCATATATATTATCTGTTTTCAACCATGTATTATATATAATGTCAGTAATATTTCATTAGCATCCATTATTAAAAAAACTTGTTTTTAATATTTGACTATTTCAAGTCACAATACTTTTGAGATAGCTGAAAAGGAAAATAAATGTGTCTTAATGTGCTACTACTTATATTTGAATTACTTTATGCTTATATTTGTCTTTAGAAATAAATTGTGCCAGCTATTTTGAAATCTTAGAAATTCTTTGTTCATACTAATATTGTCATATTTTCTTTATTCTAAGAAATATAATTTGATACATAAATATACTTCTCAATGCATGTTTAATCTGTAAGATCAAGTGTTCAAAGCATTAAACATTAATTATCTTGGAATTTTATTATGTGTATAATTAATTATATATTCATACCTCTATTTAAAGCAGTGGTTCTTAATCTTTGAGAGAGATCACAGACTTCTTTCTGTGATTGAAAAAAAAACTGACAAAAAATATGAACTGTGCTCTTGAAAAAAGCTGTAGAACCACATTTTCAAAAAATTTTCTGTTTTATGTTTGGTGCTTCAGAGACCCACCCCAAAGTCCTACCATGGACTCCTATTTCAGAGCCCCTGTAATGTTAATGTAGTTATTTTATATTAGCACATGTTTATATGTTTGTTAATTAAAATGTGATGATTGCTGGCAGATATTTTAATATTTCTGAGTTACTACAGAACAAAATGTATTTTACCAGAAGACCACTTGGTAAGCATTTAATACATATTTTTCTCTTAAGGCAACAGTGGAAGTTAACTTACAAACATGCTGTGAATATTTTTCTAGCTTCGTGTACCAATATGTAGAATTGTGCTTTTATTTCTAATGAATGTTTTCCTAACACTATTATAATTAGCTAATATGCAGTATTGTAATTACTACTTACATGCACATACTTCTCAAATCTAGAGCCTGGTTTCCTTTTCAGAATCATATCAAAAAGTTGGAAGGAGAGATTTACCGATACCACTCTGCTGTTCCTGGAAGCAAGAAGACAATCTTTATGGTTACAAATAGGTACTGATTGAAGTGATGTTTTTTCAAATACTACTTAGCTGCGTAGGTCACAAGAATTTTGAAGGCTAAACTGGCAGAGGATTTGGAGAATTGTACTTAAAATTCTCCAGAGTGAATGGCAAAATGTTCATTTTCATAGAATCACAACACAGATCTAAATAGGTCCTTTGAGATTTTCTGTTCCAACCTTCTCATTTTAAAGATGCTAAAACTGAGATATCTTTGTACCTTAGGGACTTATCCAAGTTACACAATGTAGCTTAGGGAGTTATTCACGTTACACAACTACTGAGAGAATCTAGAATAGGCTTTATGCCTATAATAGTGATACCCTTATTCATGAATTGCAAGACCAGTTATGGAGAATTAATTCATGAATCACTTTTACTAAGTTTTATTTTGAGTGATGAGCATGCCCGTTTTAAAGAAAGACATTACTTCTTTATGTTGCTCTCAGCGTTTACTAAGCATTTGGAAGTGGTAGATAATTTTTCCAAATACAAGATCTTGGACTAAACTACCAAGCTTATTTTCCTGGGATTTATCCTAGATGATAAACTTGTCCCAAAGTGAGAATTATAGATTAATAATTTTCAGAACTTTCTTAGTGATGAGTTTTATAAGATTAAGGCAAAGTTCTTACAGTAGGCAAAATCTGCATTAGATTCCTCATGGCTGTGTTTAAATTTATTTGGATGGGAAGAAAGGAAAGCTGAATGACAGGACAAGAGAGGTTAACCATTCATGTAAGAATCTTCGTGTAAGGGAGAATTCTTCAGTCATCTGATTTGCTCATTAGTTAAGGGTAAAAATATTCACAAAACAATCTAAAAAGCAGATTTTATGACTTTGACAAGTAATCACTTATTTTTTAATGTCCATAATTTTATATTGTCTCCTATAGATTAAGCCAAAACAATGTTTGTCTTAGATATTCCCTGATTTCTTACTGTTACATATTTGTAAACAGATCCCTTTTCTATTATTTTATTGGAATACATTTTTTAAAGTGGGATTACTAATTTAAAAGTTACAAAGATTTTTGAGGTCTTTTCTATATATTGCCAAGTCATTTTTCAGAAAGGTTGAATCAGTTTTTTAAAGACCACTCAACAATACATGAAAGTGTTCTTTCTCCTGTGTTTTGCTAAGACTAGGTTTTATCATTTAAACTTACATTTTGCTGGCTTATGGGTAGAAAATAATTTTTTGTTTTAATTAGCATTTCTTTGATTACTGTTGAGCATGAACCTTTTAATATATCATCATCCATTTGTATTTGCTACTTCTTGAATTACTTGTTCATGTTCTTTGCTCATTTTTCATTGGTGTGTTAGCCTTCTTACTGAATTTAAAGAACATTTTGGAAATTGATGATAGTAACCCTGTTTATCAAATGTATTATTGACATGTTAATGATTACTAATTGAGTTTCTCAGTATATAGCATTTTTTATTTTGAAATTCACCGAAAACTTAGTCCCCCAATTTTTTTTTTCTTATGAGGTTTTAAAAACAAAATGCAAGTTCTCATGACCTAAATTTCTTAGGCGATAGCTTTACTAGTTGGTCCTAACTCTGCTATAGTTTATTTTATTAATCTTTATTGAGAAGACTTTAAAAAAAAAATCAACATGTGACAAATACAGGGACACAGAGATGAAAGTTACATCTCTGTCCCTTCCCTGTTTTAAAGGCCAGGGGCTACAAATTATCAATGATGTCACAGTACGATAGTGCTAAGAAAAGCAAAGAAAAGCCAAGGTGGTCCTTCGCCTTGGCCTCCCAAAGTGCTGGAACTATAGGCATGAGCATCACACCCTGCTGTCTCTTATTTTTTTGTTTGATACCACTCATAGCTTCTCACACAGAGGCATATGCACATAGTACACACATGAATAATCTCTTTTTTGCTCTACCCCATGGAAGGCTTGTAAACAGGGAGTAATATGATGAGTCTTGTAGTTTTAAAAGATCCTTTGTGGTTAACTGCAATACTGGAAGTTCAGAGGCAAGGAGACCAGTTAGATACTGTGTAAGTCTTCTATTGACAGAGACTGAAGACATAGGGAGAACTCTTGATACAGTAAGATAAGGACCACAGTGTCATGGGAAAAGTGTCAAGGAGGCTTTTATAGATGAGGGAGTGCTTGAGCTGAGTCTTTAGTATGTAGCTCTTGCATAGGTAAACTGGAAGCAGGTGGAGGCATACAGCAGTATGGCAGTGTGACCAGTAAGATCAGTGTGGAATGGCTGGATGGTAGGATGTTAGTGTTGGGAGATGAGTCATAGGTAGTAGCTCATAAGATTTTAAGGGTTTAGATTTTATGATTAATGTGATGGAGAATCACTGGTTTTTGCTTAAGGTATAGTCTGGTACTATATTTTTTTGAAACAGGGTCTCACTTTCATTGCCCAGTCTGTAGTACAGAGGCTTGATCATGGTTCACTTCATTCTCTACTTTCCTGGGCTCAAGTGATTCTCCCACCTCAGCCTTTCACGTAGTTAGTACCACAGGTATGCACCAGCTAATTTTTTGTACTTTTAGTAGAGATGGAGTCTCACTGTGTTGCCCAGGCTAGTCTTGAACTCCTGGGCTCAAGCAGTCCTCCTGCCTTGGCCTCCCAAAGTGCTGGGATTACAGGCATGAGCCATCACACCCGGACGTCTGTGTGTGTGTGTGTGTGTGTGTGTTTTTTTTTTTTAATGTCACTTGTAGCTTCTCACATAGAGGCATAGTACACACATGAGTAAGCTCTCTTTCTACCTCATGGAAATCTTGTAAACAGGGAGTAATACAATGAGGCTTGTAGTTTTAAAAGATCTTTGGCAGTCTGGATACTATACTGGAAGAGAATCGGTCTGGAGGCAAGGAGACCAGTTAGAGATTGTGTAAGTTTTCTATTGCTGCACAACAAATTACCACAGAATCCACTTTAAACCTCATTTGCTGTTGTTGGCAGAATTCTAAGATCCCTGTATCATTGACCTCTGTCAGCCAGTGGGCTGCTCTCAGCTTCTAGAAACCACCTTTATTCCAAGCCAGCAAGGGTGCTTTGAATCTCTGACTTCTTCTTAGTATCTTACCCAGATTTAGAGTCCACAAACTTAGGTCAGGCTGACCCACATAAACTATTTTTGCTTAAAGTCACCTGTGCCTTATAACAAAACCTAATCTTGGAAATGAAATCCATCATATAAAAAGTTTAGGGGACTGTGCAGAAATGTATACTAGGGTTTGGAAATCTTGGGGGCTGTCTTAGAATTCTGTCCACCATAAAGACTGTGGCAGCTATCATGATAGGAAGTGGGAGGGTCTAAAGAATGAGGATTCAACTTATGAGATGAGGCTTGGTGGATGTAGACAAGAAGGGAATACATGATAGGGAGGGAGAGAGGTAGGTAGATACCTAGATAGATAGGTAGGTAGGTAGGTAGGTAGGTAGACGGATAGATAGATAGATAGGGAGGGAGGGAGGGAGAGAGGTAGATAGATACCTAGATAGACAGATAGATAGATAGGTAGGTAGGTAGGTAGGTAGGTAGATAGATAGGCAGGTGGGTAGGTAGATAGAAAGGTAGGTAGGTAGATAGATAGTTTGGATAAAAATCCAGAGTTGAGATCTTTCTGAGACCATTCTGAGAGAGTGTGTGAGTAGAAGACCACCAAGATTTGAATCCTGGTAAACATGGTACAAGAGGAAAAGAGTGAAGGAGACATATTAGGTGGTAGGAGAACAGTAGTATTATTGGGATGGTAAAGAGAAGAGTTGAAAGATATTTGGAGTAGTGAATTGTGTTTGACACAAGCATTTGTAACAGCCATTTTAACTTTTAGCTCTATCAGCTTATTATCAACTGGGACCAGGAGTGTGGGCAGTGGAAACTGTTTGGAAATGACGTTGTTGGAGATTGTCACAGTGATTAGAGGATGCTACTGTCACTTATTAGGCTGGGGTTAGGGATATTGAACTTTGTCCAGTGCACAACACAATCCCGAACAAGTCTAAAATTTAATAACACTTCTGCTGAGAAATACAATGCCAGGGTCTATTTCAGTTCCCCACACTGCATTGGTCACCATGTTCATTCATATCTATCTTCTAAACATGTGGAATCTAGCCCTTTCTTCCCCCTTCTCAGGCCACTACCATACTTGAGGCTTTCATTGTCTCATGATTGGATTATTGCGGTAACTTCCTACCTTGAATGTGTATTGCCAATCTCTTTGCCACCTCCCTCTGTTTACCATGAGAACAATGACTCTAAAATAATAAACATTATGCCATTTCCTTTTCATTAAAAGTGAAACAACATTATCATGTTATTTCCTGTTTTATTAAAAGTGAAAATTTTCTAAAAGGAAAAGAAAAAAGCCCCTCAAGGTCTGGTGCTAAGCTCATTTTCTTACTACTTTACCATGGTATCTATCCAGTACTCCAGCTGCAGACCTCCACATTCCTCAAATAAGTGTTTCCTTTTTTGTATCCCTTTATATGTCCTTCCTTTCAAGAATCAACTCCTGTCACCTGCATTACCAATACATTCTGTTCCCCTCTCTTTCTCTTGCTTGCTCCAATAGACTGTCTGCACACTCTTATAGCACTTGTCTAATTGTGCTGTAGCATTTATCTACATGTTTATTTCTCCTCTAGCCAGTGAGCACTTCTCAAGCAGAAACTTTATCTTCTTTGTTTCTCTGGCACCCTAAATATTTGTTGAATTCATAGTTCTCTTCTTTTGTAATTTTGCTTTCTGAAATAGAAGCTTAATTTTAAGTATAGGTATATCAGTAATCAAAATGAGTCACACATTGAGAAATCAATGTGGATGCCCTTTAGGAGTTCTTTTATTTTTTTATTGCCATTGAATAAAATACTCTGTGATAAAGTATATTAGCATTAAAGTGTTCAAATCTGATCTTTATTACTAGGCCTAAATTGAGTCTTTGCTGACATTTAAGGTTTATGACATTTCCTGCACATTCATTCTTGACTGGAAGGCATAAACGGCTGACAGTAAAGAGCAATTAATAATTTTCCAAGTAAAACATTTTCAGGGGCTTTTGCCTTTACTGCTCCCCAGATGAGAGTACAGCCTGTTTCTTATGTGTTTCAAAGATGATTTCCCTATCAGCTTTTTGGTTGGTTAACCAAAAAAAAAAAAAAGTTACATTTTCTGAATTCTGTAAGATTGGCAGAAGGGGCATGTTCGAAAGTCTTTGTAACTTTACTGAGCAAATGCTACCTCTGCCATCCAGCAGAGTGAATTATTGGTGAGAATAAATTGTCTTCATCATGACCTGTAAATTTTTGTTTTCTTTTGCAAAACAGGCGAGTGTTGTGTGTAAAGGAAGTTGAAATCCTGGGCCTTATGTCTGTAGACTGGCAGTGTCCATTTGAAGATTTTGTATTTCCTCCTAGTGTCAGTGAAAATATGCTAAAAATTTCAGTTAAGGTAAGAAAACATGTCACACCTTTAGAGCTAAGAATTCATTGCTTTCAGACTGTTTTACAGTTAACTACACAAAATGTTTGAAGGATTAGTGTTATTATTACTACTATATGCTGAGACATAAAGAAAGATAAAATCAATTTATTTGTATAACTGTACTTTATTTTCTGGCAGTCTTGATTGCATAGAGTGAAGTATCAGTTTACCCACCCAGATAATTAAGATTCTGATATGCTGATATTTTCTTTTTGGTAGAAATAAGCATTAGTAAATAGAGTTTTTTTTTTTTTAATTTCATATGGATACCCATGTTACTATAATCCTAGACATTTCTGGAAAGATTCCCCTTTTTTAGGTTTTCAGAAGATTATTAAGTGATTTGATAAAAATAAATGTATCCAGAATTCCCATGTTGTATAATATTTGGCATTTAGGGAATGCTAATACAATTTAAGTATGTAATAATACTTTTATGTCTTTTCTCCCATCATTTTATAAGGAAGCACTTTTATTTTAATTACATAGTAATTTGTAAAAGTGATACTGTATCTTTTGCTTAGTTTTCAGACTCAAGTACTTTCTTTGAAATATGTTTGCTACATTATATTATAAATTTATTTTCATGCCTTTAAAAAATTATAAATTGTTATTCTAAATATGGTAATTTCTTTAGTGTATTTGTTTTCTCTAAACAATAATGTTGTTTCTATTAGCAAAATATCTGAAAAATGTTTACTGTGAAATTTAGTAGCTAGAAAAACATTTACTGTGAAATTTAATAGCTAGAGATGTGCGTACTATCGCCCTTTAATTTATGTTTACTTATCTTTTTGTGGAAATTTACAAATAAAAGGCAACACCATGTTACGCTAGCATTACCACATTGTAGAATGTCAAAACGTATGGAGTGGCTTGGTGTATGAAATACAGTTTTCAAACTGGGAAAGACTGTGTCACTGTGCATATATTTTACAGTTTCCTCAGTTATCACTTTTCTTTCACATCAATGGTGAGAATTGACTCAATGTATTTTACATTATACAGAAATTTTATCTATCAGCCAAAGAAATGAAGGAAGGGTTTTTTCGATTTGTCAGATGTGATGAGTTACCAAGTGGTGTTTCTGCAGGCTATTTATCATAGCCTGCAGAAAGCCATTATTTTATACAGATAGATGTATGCTCATCCAGTTTTATAAATTCTAACAACTCACGTATGGAAATACCAAGATGATTTATTTCATGTCTTACTTGAATGTGTGTATTTGGTTAGTCTATTTGTTATAAAATAGAGTTCACATTTAAGTATACAATTAAAAGTTGTGATTTTTTTTTCTTCCTCAGAATAATTTCTTTTCTGTCATTGTTTCTTTTGAAACAGGAACAGGGTCTGTTCCACAAAAAAGACAGTGCCAGTCAAGGCTGTGTTCGAAAAGTTTACCTGAAGGACACCGCCACAGCAGAGGTGAACAAGAGTACCCCTCATTTTTTTTTTTTTTAGCTGACATACTTTTTAAAAGCCTGTTATAATGAATACCATTATTTCTCCCTAAGGTCTCCCAATTATAACTTCAGACAGATATATAAACTTAAAATGATATGCTGTGGATCAGTCAGGTGCAAGGGTCTTATTTTTATTTGCCACCTCTGGACTGTATCCCTGGTCCTTAGCTATTAGACCTGTCTAGAGAGCTGCAGCTCCTGCTTTCTTAGCTTTCCCTTCAAGGCCAAATGAGCCAACACTTGTCTTTACAATTCATAATAAGTATTTTACTTTACAGAGAGCATATAAGGCCATTGAGGATGCACAGTCAACGAGACAGCAGCAAAAATTGGTGAAGCAGTCATCAGTGAGACTTCTCAAACCCCAAATGCCATGTTAATCACAGATCCAAGGGGCTCCAACAGGGAGAAAAAACACTCACTGGTCTTGTCTATAAATCACTCTGCTTTATCTTGCTAAAGACAATTTTCAAGCCATCTTTTAGTTTTATTTTTCTAGAATAACTAATACTGGGTTTTCTACTTTTTTCCCTTTTTAGTTTTTACTCTAATTTTGTGACCATGTGTATGATAGCAATCCACTTGTACATTGCCACTCAAATGGGTCAGACCCTTGAAAAAACATCACTTCAAACTTAGAATGAAATTTTCATTAATATTAAAATTGTGAAGCAAAGGTCAGTAGGCTTATATTTAATTTAAGCCTTACTGAAGAATAGGAAAGGAGTTTAGAATGACTAGTGTTCTTTGAAAGGTTTTTTTTTTTTTTTTTTTTTGAGATGGAATCTTTCACTGTCTCCAGGCTGGAGTGCAGTGGCGGAATCTCGGCTCACTGCAAACCTTTGCCTCCTGGGTTCAAGCGATTCTCCTGCCTCAGCCTCCTGAGTAGCTGGGATTATAGGCGCGCTCTGCCGTGCCCTGCTAATATTTTTTGTATTTTTAGTAGAGTCTGGTTTCACCGTGTTGGTCAGGCTGGTCTCTAATTGACCTCGTGATCCACCCACCTTGGCCTCCCAGAATGCTGGGATTATAGGCCCTAGCCACCACGCCTGACTGAAAAGTTTTAACCCGTGGACAAATGTTGGACCCTGACATTTTGTTGAAGAGTAATTTGTTCAGTAATTGAACTGAGTTAGCATTTTTGGTAAGCCAGGTAATGGAATGAAGAAAACCCACTAAAGGGAGAAATGACATGTTTGCTATTTTCTTTTCATGAAAACACTGTTTTCCCTCTAATAAAGCATATTTTACATTGGTGCTGATTTTTTCTCCTTGCACTCTAATAAAAAATATTGTGGACAATCAAACCTTAAAATACCTACACTCTGCCCTCTTTAATGTAGCATTCATAAAAATCTGGAAGCTATTTACGTGCTCTTTCAAGATGAGCTTATATGACATAATTATTTGCTGATACATGAAAATATTGCACTTTAAGTTTTTTCAGACTCTGAAATATGTAAAATTCAATATTTTTATATTCCTAGAAATTATTTCTTACAGGTTGAAAGACTTTAAGCACATCACAAATTAACATTTAGTCCTAATGCATACCTAGAATGTATTTTAAATACTTTTTAAGAAGAATGAAAATTCTCTGGTTGTTTTGTATATAAATAAGCCATATGTAATGACATTGTGTTTCTTGAGGGAGCAGGCCTGTGAAAATCAATTCAGTGCAGTTTTTTTTTTTTTTTTTTTTTGGTCCTTTCTGCATCCTTGATCAGAGATAAACTATTAAAACTTTAAAAAATACTCAAAAATATTTAAGTTTTTTGGCTGAACCTTAAGATTTGCTCCTAATGTTTAACACAGCAACATGTATTTCAAATCACTGAATTCATGAAGATGTGGACTCTGCTCTATTTTTGTTTATGCATGGTAGTGGTTCTGTCATCATCATTCATGTTTTTTAAGGCCTGGTCATAAAACTTTAAATTTTCCTAGTGTGATTTAATGTACATTCTAAAAAGAGAATGCAGTAAGTAATGCCCTAAATGTTTGATCTCTGCTTGTCATAACTTTTTCAAAATTATTTTTTTCTGTAAAGTATAATATATAAAACTTATAGCTTAAATTGAATTTCTATATTAGTGGTTAATTGCAGTTTATTAAAGGGATCATTATAAGCAATTTCATAGCAAATGTTATTGTATTTTGTATTTTTAAAACAATTAGGAATTTGAGATATCCGGTTATATTTTCATATGAATCAAGCTGTCGACAGTGTCCTATATATTTAAGAAATTATACTGATACTATTTGTAACATTTTTATTTTTATTTGATTTAATCTCCAGGGACAGAAATAATTCATTGGTTAAGTGTAATAATATATATTTTTTAATGCTTTGAGAGTCACTTACTTGCATATGAGAGAAATAAAACATTTGGCACATTGTTTACAGGTGTGAAAACTTTGTGGGTTTGTGTTATTCAAGTTACATTTGCTTTACTTTTTGTCTTTCCCTTTTCCTCTTCAAATCCTGTAAATACTGAGAAGTTATATTAATAGTTACAGAGAACTTTACAAGATGCTAGTCAGATAAGCTTTTTCTCAGGGGTACTGAGCCCCTTTATCATACTGGAGATCTGTCGCACAGACCTCCAGTACGGGGGGATTACAGAGAATGCAGTTGACCTGGGGGCCCAGCTGCACTTTGAAATCCATTGCAGTGTTTGTATTGCCTTCCATGGTTTCTCTCAGCCATTGGCTGAGTATGGCAGTTATACTAAGATGTACTTAGTTTACAAATTCTAGAAGACACAGAACTCCTCTGACAGCCATATTTGGCCTGAAAACTCTACAGTGGCCTTGCAGAACCTTTCTTAGACTGCATGGCAGTCTGGGACTACCATACTGCTGTCTTCTCTTCTCCTCCCTCTTCCACTTGGGGCTCAGACTACAAGTCTGGAAGGCTCACCCAGTGCTGAATTATCCAGTAGGAAGAACAAGTTCATGCTGAGGGCTATAGCAAAGCAGGAGCATTAAAAAAAAAAAAAAGAATAAAAAGAGTGTACCCAAGCTTCATAAGAAAAATTCCATCCAGGGTGGACTTCCTTCCATGTGTTTTATGATTGATATTGTTTTTATTTTGAATTTTGCATGAAGGAGGACACTATTATCTTTTTGGTGTTTTGGGTTTCTAAGTATATTGATCCAGTGCTGCCTGGATATCTATTTTTAACAATGTTCTATGTGTATTTCTAATGTATAGCCAGGACTAAAAATTAATGCTCTGGACTTAAAATGATCAAATTCTTAAAGAGCTCTGCAGATCTCAATGTCAGTTAATACTGATTTGCAATTATTGCCAGAGCTAGAAGAATCATCTTTTTATTGCAGAGAAAAACCAAAGGTTCTTAGAAAATAGAAGATTGCTCATAACAGGGTTATTTGTCCTCTAGAGACAAGCCCTTGTGGTTGAGAATCACTGTCAGAATGTCCATGAGTACTGGTGAAAGTGGGTTCTGTGCCATGTGTGTTGGCTCTAAGAAGAAATCGAGACGTGAGCTGAGGGAGCACATTTCACGTGGTAATTGTGCTGCTACTGGGAAAACTGAGGCTTATTGTTCTTGAATCCATGCTTGAAAGTATCTTCAGTTTTAAGTACATTAAATATATATGCATAAATAATTCAGACAGTCAACTGTGGGTCTCTTTGAGGCGAAAAAGTCGTCAGAAAGACTTTTCTGTTTTGTTTTTACAAGCCACAGACTCATAGTTCCTTCTTCAAAATTCAAAAATTCAAAAAGCTCTGAAAACCCAAAGATTTTGCAAAAGTTTGAAACAAAGACATTTGGCAGCAAAATCTGAACTGAATTGACATGAAGCTATTCATGGTCTTTTATTTTATTTGGTGTAAATAATTTGACTGTAGCAAAAGTACTTAATTTTGTTATGGAGTTCTGCTGCAGATTTCCCTGGAGGTATACAAGCTGTATGTGATGCAGTCTATGAACCATGTTGCGTTGCCTTTTTTTTTTTTTTTTTTAATTAGAGACGGAGTCTTGCTCTGTGTCCTAGGCTGGAGTGCGGTAGCATAATCTTGGCTCACTGCAACGTCCACTTCCCAGGTTCAAAGTCATTCTCCTTCCTCAGCCTCCTGAGTACCTGGGACTACAGGTGCACACCACCATGCCTGTCTCATTTTTGTTTTTTCAGTAGAGATGGGGTTTTACCATGTTGGCCAGGCTGGTCTCAAACTCCTGACCTCGTGATCCACCCACCTAGGCCTCCCAAAGTGCTGGGATTACAGGTGTGAGCCAATGCGCCCAGCACATACTGCCTTTCTTAAATGTGAATTTCTGAATTCTGAAACACATCTGGACCAAAGGTTTTAGGTAAGAGATTGTAGAGCTATATACCCTCAAAATTCTCAGTTTATTAAATTTGCTTCTCAAATTTTAGAAAAATCATAGACTATAGGAGAAACTCTAAGAAACAACAGAATTTTTTTCCCTCTTCAGATCATACCAATGTTTCGTTTTACAAGTGCTGGCAAATTGTTTTGATAAAGAATTCAGAGTAATTGGTGTTGACATATATGTTGCCACCTGATTGTGCATCAGAAGGATGACACTTGAGAAAAAATAGGAAACATAAGCACATCATTGTTTTTTATTTTTTGTACATTAAATATCATCTGCTGGATGAAATGATTTAAAAAATTGACCTCTAGTGGGAAAAAGAATAGTAAGAAATATATATACCAACATGATCTTCTATCCACTAAGATGATAACACTTCACAAGAAGATTTAGTTCTTTAGCATTAATTCTTTTAAACTTGCAGGAAGATCAAGCAACTTCCCCAGAGATTGACTACAATGCCTCAAGCGGTTTAAATGCCTTGATAAATAATTTTCGCCAAGAGTAGATTTCAGTTATTGCTATTTGGGTTTTGTTTGTTTTTGTAGAAATCATTTGCCTTGTGATACCAGTTTTTCTCTTAAATGACTTTTCTCTTTTGCCATCATTTTAAGTCTTCTTTCTCTATGCATCATTTTATCTTTTCTTAACGGCACTTCTTTAAATATTAAGGTATTTTTATTAAATAGATACTATACTATTGCTTGGCAGACTACAACCTACAGGCCAAATCATCTGTTCTTATAAAGTTTTATTGGAACAACCACCTCATTTATTTGCATTGGTTATGGCTGGTTTTGCACTACATTGGCAGAGTTGGGTAATTTTGACAAAGACAAAATGGCCAACAAAGCCTAAAAAATTTACTGTTAGACCCTTTACAGAAAAGTTTATTGATACCTATATATCATATAATTGATCTTACAGTTGGGGCAAACAGGTATCAGATGGCTTACCCAAAGTCCTGTGGTGAGATAGGAAATGCAATTAGGATTCAGCGTCACCAGCACCTCTCTCTGCTTGTACTTCTTCCTAAAAACAAGGATACTTACACTGGTGTTGAGTGAACGCAGCCAGTGTTGGCCTCTTGGATTTCTTTTAGAACCTTATACCCTTAACCCCAAATTTTATTCATTTTCTCCCTATCTATGTTTTAGGTCTAACAGTGATATGGCAGTTTTTATACTAACACCCAAATCTAAGCAGGCCCCTAATTAAACGTTTTTTTTTTTTTTTCCTGGAAAATTCTTACATATGGTCTAATACTATTGTGACAGTTGGCTAGCATATGTAGCATTTGAGGTGTACAAATGAAATTTTGGATATGGGACATAAAACTTGCCTCTATTTCTATAGCACAATCAAAACTAAAAATCAAATGCATGTTGTTCTACCATAAGCCATTTTAGGAGTTCTACTGGTATCAGGAGCAGAAAAACCATGCCAAAGATACATCCTTTATCATAACTGGCTAGGGACCTGCCAAAGTAGAAATGATATTTTTGAGCATGGCACATGACATTATAGAGTAGTAATGTAACAAATGAGCAGGTGTTCAAAGATTGCAATTTGAATGGAAGCTATAAAATTTTAGCTTCACCAGAGGATGCTGCCGCAAATTAGTTAAGCAAGCACTTATTGATGGTTTAAATTAAGCAGCCACTCTGGAACAGGGCACATTTCCTTTCCCTGTGGAGTACTGTTAGAGAGGCTTAACCTACTTTGACACTTCTGATCAAATCTTCCCACTTCATTCAATTCACAGTGATTCATGCTCTCAAAAATAGTAAAAATGAAAAAAAATGGGGCATGAACTAGAGGATTAACAGCTTTCTTAACTTTTTCAATAAAGATTTCTTGGACTATGCAGTTGAATAATTTATCGCTAACTGTGTTACTGAAGTACGTGGATTTTTTTTTTCTTTATGTCAAGATAAGGAAGTTATACTCCTGAGGAATTCTGGAATAGTTGTAAGGTCTATGGGACATTTGAATATATCTAGAATTATTGGCAGCAGGAAACAACTACTTTCTTGTGAAAAAGATTCCTGCAGCTAAAATGGAGAGACCTGGAAAGCTCTCCTTTCGAGTTGGCCTCAAGTGAACAGAATAGAAATCTTGCATGACTATTATTACAATCCAGATAGTAAATGGATAGCACTGAAAATACTGTTTTGTAAGGGCCATAAAGACTGAGTACTCATGACTTAGACTGGTGAATAAGAATGTATTTCCCACACTACCTAAAATTAATGCTCAATTGCCACTGAATTATAGTGCAGCTCTTTCGGAAGCACTAATGATGCTTATCTTGTGTGGAATGGATTAATTTTAATCATTTTTTTGGCAAAAAATAATTCACTTTGGGGCCTTTGTTTTAGTTGTACTTACTCATAGAATAGTTAATGGTTGGAAGATCCTTATATTCAGCATAGATTTATTTCTCGTGGCTTCCATCCATTGAGCCCAAATCTTTAGGACCATCAGAATAAGAATGAGTCTTTCTGTATATGGAAGCCTAGCTATGGGAGCACTACCTACTATAATTGAAGGCTGGCCCCATGTTCTACCATTTATCCAGCTAGCATGTAAGTTTTATTTTCAAGTTCTCATCTTACTCTACCTAAACCATCCCTAATGAGACAAAACTTCAAGTCATCCCATAATCCTGGTGGCATCCCTTAAACAAGTGCATCCAAGTTCCTCTTATGATATGGTGCACTGATCTGCAGGAATGTTCCAGGAATCAGCTAAGGCAGATTATTGCTTTGATAATTCCATATTTTCTGCTACTTGACTAATAGTAGTAAGTATCCCAACCTATTAAAGCAATTACTTAGGTAAAGTAAAATTTTTCCATTATTGTAATTTATTAATCTTGTAACTTAGATAAGAATATTGTTTATTCTTTTTACCATTTTTGCTAACAGTAAGGGTAAACAACCAAGCAGATTTTTTAGAAATTTAAAAATCATCAAAAAGTCAAAGCTGGGCGTGGTGGCTTACGCCTGTAATCCCAGCAGGCCAAAGTGGGCGGATCACGAGGTCAAGAGATTGAGACCATCCTGGCCAACATGGTGAAACCCCATCTCTACTGAAAATACAAAAATTAGCTGGGTGTGTTGGTGTGCACCTGTAGTCCCAGCTACTCTGGAGGCTGAGGCAGGAGAATCACTTGAACCCGGGAGGCGGAGATTACAATGAGCTGAGATCATGCCACTGCACTCCAGCCTGGTGACAGAGTGAGACTCTGTCTCAAAAATAAATAAATAGAAAAAATCAGTGGACAGCCACAAAGTACATTAAACATAGCTGAAGAAACGATTAATGGACTAGAACAATAGAACTGATGAATACATTTCCTGGAACGCAGCACAGACAGAGATGGAAATGTGAAAGAGAAGTTAAGTGACGTGAAGGATCGATGAGTGCATTGAACGTACTCTAATCCAAGTCCTCTTATAGAGAAAATGGCTGATATGATTCAGAAAGATATGATTTGACAGATGCAAGAAACAAGGTGAACCTAGAACAGAATAAATAAAAACAAATTTAAGCCTAACAGACACTAGATAGAAACTATCACATAGCAATCACAAAGAGAAACACTGAAAAACAACTAAAACGAACAGAGATGACTGACAAAGGATCAACAATTAGACCAAAAGAAGAGTTCTTAACAATAGCCTCCAGGGAACAAGAGGACAGCTACAAATTGCTGAGAGAAAACCTGCTGCCTATATAGTTGACTTTAATCAGCTACATTATCATTCAAGAATGAGGGTTAAATAATCCCGTTTTCATAATCAAGAAGAGAAAGTTTTCCACTCCAAATTCTTTCTTTAAAAATTACCAAGGGATGTCCTTCAGGAAACAGAAGGAATGAAATACAGAAATCAGTGGCAACAAAGAAATTGGTAAACTGTAGAGTTAAAGCATAATTTAAAGTAGCAACAAGGGTGCACAGGAAGAAGTTTATCAAAACTTTGCAAGACATTTTTAAAGAAAATTATAAAATTATATTGAAATAAAGTTTAAATTTTCTTAAATATACAAAAATTGATATAACGTTCATGAATGGTAAGACTCTTTATAAAGTAATCATATTCAAATTTATCTATAAATTCAATGCAATTTTAATCAACATCCTATTAATATTTTTCATAGACCTTGACGGGCTATTTCAAAAATTCATGTGGAAGACTGAAAGGCCAAGAATTATTAAATAACTTTAAGGAATGAGATCAAGTGAGAGATATATTTTATCCTCCCAGATTTTAAAATGTACTAAAAAATTATAGTAAGTGAAACAATGTGATATTTTCAGAGAAATAGATTAGAAGAGAAATGGAATAAAAGAGAATAAGGACAGACCCATGAAAATATGGAAATATGGAATAAGAATAGTAACTATAGCTTACATGTTTTCTGCCATGTAAGTTTTAGGCAGTGTTCCATGCACTTTATATATTCTAATTAATTCTTAAAGATGACATTAAATTTTAGTTAAGCATAGAAGTATTAATAATAGCCAAAAGGAAGAAATAACATATATGTATATGAAGATAGGCGTACATTGTGGTACAGACAATTGGGTATGATTCCACTATGAAAAGGAACGAAGTACTATATGCTATAAGATAGATGAACCTCCAGGACATTATGCTAAGTGAAAGAAGTCATGATCAAAAGGTCACATCTTCCATGATTCCTTTTATATGAAATATCCAAAATAGGCAAAGTATAGAGACAAAGAGCAGATTCGTGGTTGCTAGGGGCTGGGAGAGAGGGAGTGATTCCTCAAAAGATACGGGATGATTGCATGTTCTCACTCCTAGGTGGTAGCTGAACAATGAGAACACATGGACACAAGGAGGGAACAGCACACCCTGGGGCCTGTCGGGGGAGAATGGGGGCAGGGAGAGCACTAGGGGAAAGAGCTAATGCATGCTGGGCTGAATACCTAGGTGATGGGTTGATAGGTGCAGCAAACCACCATGGCACATGTTTACCTGTGTAACAAACCTGCTCATCCTGCACATGTGCTCCGGAACTTGAAAAAAAGGCAAGGCAATGATTACCATGGGAAAAACAAGATATAGGTATTCTTTTAGGATGAAAAAGTTGTGGAACTAGAGAGGGGTAGTGGTTTCATGGCATTGTGAATGCTCTAAATACCGCTGAACTGTACATTTTTAAATGGTTACTTGTTAATGTGAAATTTATACCTCAATAAAAAAATTTGCAGTCAGCAAGGAGAGACAGCTACTGCTCAGGAAATTATTTTCTTCATATGAGAAACAATTGGATTTCTGCCTCGTACGCCACACGAAAATAAATACCAGGTATGTTAAACCCTAAATGCAAAGCAATTCTTTAAAATTTACAGAAGAAAATATATTAGAATATTCTTACGCTCTTGAGAAGCTAGAACTTTCTATGAGGGAAAAGACCATTAAAAAGTTAAATGCCAAGCCACAAACTTGGAGGGAATATTTGCAACCAATACAACAGCCAAAGGGTTATTATCTGAAATATATGAAGACCTCCTTTAACTCAATATGAAAAAGCAACTCAATAGAAAAATGGGCAAATGCTATGAACAGACAATTCACAGAACAGGAAGACTGGAAATTACTCGTTGACATGCAAAGTGAAACAATGAGCTTCCCTTTTACATCTGTCAGATTGGCACAAATGGAAGTTTGAGAACAGCTGATGTTTCACAGGTTGCAATGAGACGCACACAGTAAAACCCTGCTGATGGGATGCAGAATCACATGAGAAACTAAGCTGGCACGCCTACCCCAGCTGAACGCATGCCTGCAAACACAGCAGTTCCACTCCAGATATCCAGCCTCGGGAACTCTCCTGCAGTCTAAGCATAAAGAGAAATAAGGATACAAGGAAGTTCACCGCAACACTTTAAATAAAATTAAAAATGTGGAAATTATCCATCAGCAGCAGAGTTTAAAACATGCAAAAGAATACGAAAATAGCAGCTATAAGAAATGAACTCTCAAGTTCTGAGTGAAAAGAACAAGTTACAAAAGGACATAGATCAGGTAAATGTGAGCGCATAATCCATGAGGCATACGTGACAATTATACACGCCAACTCCAGAAAATGATTATTTCTAGGAAGAGAGGGTGAGAGAAGGAATGAGGTAGGAGAAGGATGGGCTTTAGTTATAAATTTGGAGGCCAAGCATGGTGGCTCATGGCTGTAATCCCCAGCACTTTGGGAGGCTGAGGTGGGAGGATCACTCGAGGCCAGGGGATGGAGGCCAGCCTGGGCAACACAGGAGACTCCATCTCTATGGAAGATACAAAAATCAGCGGAGCATGGTAACACATGCCTGTAGCCCTAGCTACTCAGGAGGCTGAGGTGGGAGGATCACTCGAGGCCAGGAGATGGAAGCCCACCTGGGCAACACAGGAGACTCCATCTCTATGGAAAATACGAAAATCAGTGGAGCATGGTAGCACATGCCTGTAGCCCTAGCTACTCAGGAGGCGGAAGTGGGAAGACTGCTTGAACTAGGAGTTCCAGCGTGCAGCCTGGGTGACACAGTGAGACCCTGATTAAAAAAAGAAAAAATAGATTTTGTGCACTTTCTGTACGTGAAACATTTTATATTTAAAATGAAGGAAGGCAGGAAGAAAGGGAGGAAGGGAGGGAGGGAGGGAGGGAAGGAGGAAGGGAGACAGAGAGGCCTCACTCATGGTCAGGACAGTGTTTGAAGAGCTTTGTCAGTGCAGCCAGGGAGTTGGATCGTTCCTTCTCTTCCATAGCTGTGACAATCCCAAAACGCAGAGAGGGCTTCTCTCACAGGACAGAGCCCACAGATCTCCAGGGACTGATCTTAAGGGAGGCCTCTCAGGGAGGGAGGAGGCTGTGAGAGGAAGAGAGCTGGTGCTGGAGTGACTCTGGGTCTTGGCCAAAGGCAAGGAGAGGAGGAAAATGGGAAGAGAGGCAAGGGTCAAACGACCTAAGGAATTCCACCCTGGAGACATCGGGTTAAAGGACGCAAGATTCCACCCCAGACGTGTCTGCACTCTTCCCGTCCCCCGCCCCAGTGCCAGTGGAGGGACGATTAAGGTGAGTGCGGTGGGGGAGATGTCAACAGTACCGACGGGAGGAATGACTGCAATTAACTTGGCAAACTGGATAGAGCTGGAACTCAGAGGCTTTGTTGGGGGACGCTGTCCACAATGGTAAGCCTCTGAATGCTGCACACTCACAGAGAGAATGCCGAGTGTTGGGTGGAACTGAAAACAAGGGGATTAACTGAAAGTCTTAAAATGAGCACATTAAGACATCCCCAGCCTTCCACGGCCTACTAATATCCCTTCTCCTGAATTGGCAGGAGATCTTGGAGGAAAGGGTGTAAGTGTGGGATGGTGGTGGTAGGGGACCTGGGACGGCAATCAGTGCCCTAGAGAAATTGATGCAGAGAGTTTCTGGGCTCTGGGACACAGGCCATTGTGGGCAGTTTGAGGAGCTGCACTGAGTGTCAACAGAAGCCGGGGAAAAAAAATGAGCATTCAGATTGAGAAGACCCCAGTCCCCTTCTTTCCTCACTCTCTCCACTCAGCCTGGCAGTCAGGCCAAGAAACCAAGACACAAATAGAGATTCGTTTTCTTTAGAGAAACTGATTTGCCTAAGACATTTTTGACATTTCGAGGTTTTGACATAAGAAACTTTTGACATTTGTATCAACATTTTTGGTCCCATGCAGCAGCTGGTTTGATTCAGGTATCTGATGGCTGCTGCAGCAATGGGGAACCAGGCACCCTCAGAGTGATAATGAACTTCTGAGGCAATCCCACTGTATTACTGTCAGGTATAAATCGTTTCCATAACTTAAACTAGGTTATCCAAGTATGGTCTGACCAGGGCTCTGGGGGACCTGCTGTAATGAATTAGAGAAAGTTGATTCATATCTCATGTACCAAATGATTGTCAATTGCTCCTTCTAAGGTAATTGAGAATGCTTGAAAGGTAATTTAAGTGATGCTTTATACTATTAATTAGCTCTATCTAACTTTTATATTTCATTGCTAGAGCAGAGGCCTCACTTGAATCACTTTGGCAATCCAAGCTACTAAGGTTTTCTGGATAAGAAAATGTTTCTGGTTGTAGTGTGGCCTGACAGGAATCTGGTTCAGACTCAGCAAGCTTCTGACCTTCACTGGACATTCCTGTAGCATTTACAGTGGCCTGGCCCTATGCATATCTTGTTTAGCCACTAATTACACATTTTGATTGGAAATCTCCCTCTTCTAAGGCAGAACCCATGTAAGCAAAACACCCATGTCTGAGGGCTGATCTGATGAATTAACTAACCAGGGCTTTGGACAGTTACCTTGTTGCTTCTAGAAACCTTTGCTTTTGATGCAACATCTCTGTTAAAACAAAGATAAACAGGGATAAATCGACCTCTTAGGGAAACGTAAGCTCCCATTCATCTGCTCTTTGAGAAATTGCACCATGTCTTTCTTCCTTCTTGTAAACTTAGGGAGTGCTTCTGCATAAAGGAATTCTTCGTGGCTTCCTGCAGAATGGCTCTTGTCTTTATGGGGCTGGGAATCCGAGCGGGAGGCCCAAGAGAACACAGCAAGGCCATATTGGAGGGCCTGAGACGGACCTGCAAAGATGGATCTCCCGCTGCTTGCACTTGAGTCTGCCTTTTAATTGTCCTTCCTCTTCCTCCCAGTTCCCTTTCTTCACCTGCGCCGTTTCCTCATTCCCAGCTGCCAAGGAGGAGGAACTCCGAGCTCGCCTGCAACGGCATCAAGCGAGGCCCACGGCATTGCTGCTATGTTTGCCTGGGCCGCCCCACTCTAAGAATGTGACAGATGGCTGGTCACTGTGGACAGAGAAGAGATATTGGTATTTGTCTGGAGGTAGCTGTTTTTTTTTTCTGTCATGTGGGCAACCATGAGGCCCCAGCTCCGCAGACATAAGAGAGGAATAGCAATTTGGCAGTCAGAAGGCCTGGGCGAGGGTCTCAGGGATGTCCTCCCCTCTGTGAGTCTGTCTCCTTGATGCCAAACTGAGTAGGTTGGTTCTGAAAGCACTTCCAGTCCTTCAGTAGGTTGGGTAGTTTGAACGACGAGTAAAATCCCAAGTTGCAATAAGCTTGGAGGCTTTTTTTTTTTGATACAGATATGTTCATCCTTGGTGAAATGTAGACGGAAACCTTTTTAGGACCTGTGCCCTAGAAGTTGCTAGCACAGTTCCATTAAGGAGACATTTTGTGAGTATCCACCACCAGCCTAACACTGCCCTAGGCTGGGACACAGAAGCAACAGTCTCCGCTTCTCTGGGCCCGTCTATGTAGGGAACACTAGGGTGAGAGAGGGACAATCACAATCAGGTCTAAATGAACTTGGTAATTTCATTGCTCTTGAAACCTGGAGTATAAAGTTTTCTTACTTTAGTTATCTTGCAATAAACATATTAATATATAAAATTAATATATAAATATATAATTGTTATTAATTTGAACCCATTTGAATTGTATGCTTCAGAATTAAATGATGAAGCTCAGTCTCATTAACGCAAAAAGAAAAATGGACAGACATGCTGACGGATTTAGTTACCTTTTATAAATGCTGAATTGGCTTCTCGAATTAAAATCATCATATACTTCTCTTGAGAAGATGTTTACACCGACAATTTATAAATGCTAACTCAATTCTTTCCAGATCAAGCAGCCAGGTCCTTAGATTGGAGGCATTTAATGTTAGAAAAGGTGAGGTTTAAGATTAATCATTGGAAGGTTTTTTTTTACATTTTTTATAATGTTTTGGTAAGTGCTAAAATCTCACCAAAAACAGCCGAAGTTGTCTTTATGCAGTGAGTATCTATTTATGTTTTCAAATCTGTTATTCAAAAGCTGTGATTTTGGTAAATTTGTATTTTAAATCTTTCTGGGATTACGTACCACTGTTTTGTGCACAGTTTGATTTCGATCTTCAAGTATTCAAATGTATTCATGCGATTAGATTGGAGACACTGTTTAGAATCACATTTCTTTGCTAAAAACATCTTTGTGTAAAAGCCTTTTGTGGAATCCTTATACTACATTATTTTCCTTTCAAGCATTTACTCTACCTTTCTGTTTTGACATTCTTTTTGTCTGAAATTTTTTTCATTCAGTCAGCATCCTCTGGTATAAGTACCTTAGAAGTGGGTTATTCTTGTCAGTACTTACGGCACTGACACAGGAGGCTGGGAAGTGGAGTGGGACAGACAGAGACGAATGCCTGTTCAGGTCTCTGTTTAGTTTTCTTAACAGTGGAATGGAAATAATAATACCTACTTCATGGAGTCGTTGGGAAAATTAAATGAGATTACGTGTGAAAAGTGTGTGGCCTGACGCTCAGTCCTTAGAGGAACTAAGAGATATTACATCTTAATGTTCTTTGATTTTATAATACTTGATCCAACATTCCTGTTAAATATCCACATTAAAATACTGTTATGATATTTAATAGGTTTTGTCAGTATCTAAAGCCACAGAAAAACTAATAGCAAAGAGTATATCATAAACAATAATAACCCTTGTGTGGTGCTTAAATAACTCCATTTACAAAAATTGTCAAGTTTTTTTTTTTAGTCAGAATCCCACTCTGTTGCCCAGGCTGGAGTGCAGTGGCATGGTCACAGCTCTCTGCAACCTCCGCCTCGTGGGTTCAAGCCATTCTCGTGCCTCAGCCTCCCAAGTGGCTGGGATTCATGCACCATCATCCCTGGCTAATTTTTTAATTTTAAGTAGAGACAGGGTATCATCATGTTGGCCAGGCTAGTCTCAATCTCCCGATCTCAGGTAATCCACCTACCCTGGCCTCCCAGAGTCCTGGGATTACAGGCATGAGCCACCACGCCTGGCTGTCAATTTTTAGTTTACAATTTTTAAGCATAGGCCCACTGCCGTGCATGCCCACACAATAGGACTGTGTGCATATGCTCCAAACATCCCTGGAATCTAGTTTGTTCAAATGGATGTGTGCTGCACAATGGATTTTATATTTTAAAGAGACTAATAAAAAGACCAAATGCTTTGGAAATGAAGTGAGTCATTTAAAAAAGAACAGCTACTATTTGTCTTGGTTTTCAGACCTCCTACTTGAAAGGGCTGTGCATGCATTTGATGCCCAAACTTGAAAGCTCCCTGAACCAGGAGAATCATGTGTGAAACACATCAAGGGAGGAAGGCGGCCCAAACACCAAACTTCATTGTTTTTCTTGGAGGTGGAGAGAGCTGCTGTTCAGAAACATTTCCAAGATTTCTGTGATTTGTTATGAATTGAAGGTCGTTCCCTAGACTGGATCATAGGAGGCACTGAAGCCTGCCCGCCAGTCTACGTGGAAGCAGATATGTGCTGGCAATCCTGAAGCAGGGGAAAGAGAACTCAGGAGAAATGCTCACTTGGCTTGCTTGGTGAGTTTCATTTTGCATCCCTCCAGGCTGTCTTCTTCTGATCTTCCACTAGAGGGCGCCCAGCCACCAGCTGTGCCGGTACTGCAAGGAAGTCAGCCTCCTTTCTGATCCTGCCCTTTGGGCTCTGGTGTGAGGTCCCAGGAGAGAGTCCTGACCAGTCACAGGCTCGGGAGGATTCCAGCTCCACCCCCGAAACAGGCGACCCTCCGACTCCCTGGACAGGGTGGCCACTGTGAGAGCCCTGCACTTCAGGACTGGGATTTCAGAGACCCCAGTGAGAGTTTTTCATTTATGATTGTTTATGCCTCTTCCATTCAAAAGGGTGCTGCGAGAATGGGGTTCTGGGCGCTATATTTCCTGAACCCCAGTCGTCAGACCCTGCCAAGCACTGTGTCTTTATTGGCATAATAGACTGGAATATTTGACACCAGCAAGTCCAGAAAATCCAGAACAGATGGCTTCCATGATCGGGGCAAGCTCTGTGTCACAGAGCCCCCGGGCCTCCCTGCCCTGGCCAGAGTCACTCCTGCGCTGGCACTCTGCGGCTGAGGGGGGTTATTGTCAACTCAGAATGCCAGTGAGCAGGTCACTGGTTCATGGTTTGTGGGTGGCCCACTTGCACTGTGACTCCCAAGCTGGGCAAGAGGGTGTGACATGTCTGGTTCCACTAACTGGCACCTACCCCAGTCTGTTTCTTCCTACTTCTGTGTTTGAAGACATCATTTTGCGCAATCTGCCCCTCTTGAACGTCTTCTGACACCTTGGAACATTTCATGAGAGTAACCTGGAGCCACGTTCCTACCGCACTTTAAAAGCCTTACAGTGTGCTTTTGCACACACCACGTCCCTGCAACCCTAAGGCAGGGGCAGGAAGACTGACTCTCGCCCCTCCACGTCACAGATGAGAACAGTAAAGCTCAGCGCAAACGAGTTCTCCAGTTAGGACTCGAACTCACATCACCTTCAGCAGGGATTGCTCATACTTCCTCAGGTCTTCGCAGCAGTAGGAATTTGGGTTTGACTTTAGAGAAAATCTTCCGACCCCTTGACCTTCAAACACATGGGTGCGTGTTATCAGGAGACTGTGACCCTGCCTTCAGACACTCTTCATAAAACTGCAGTGACGTGTGTTTCCTGAATGGGTTGAAGGGCGTCCTTCCTTGGGGCGGGACGACGAAGTGGATAAACCTGGGGCTGGCTTCTAACCACGATGTTTTGGAGAACAAAGCACCCGGAAATAAATGAATCGGTCCCTTTAAACACAAGAACACTTGTGTACAATTGTATGAAAGCAGACAATTTCCAGTCCAATTAGGAACTGTGGTAAGGCCTTTGAGGAGGCGCTCCTAAAAGGTGCTAGCGTGGATCGAAAAATGGTGAGCAGCTTGTGAGCTCATTGTTCCGGAGCCTGGCCTCTGGCCCGCGGGAAGCGTGCAGTTCTCCCGCTGGCCACAGGGTGGCGGAGTGACTTAAGCTTCGTGCCTCTTTCAGTCTGCGGACGGGAAGCTGAGCTTCAGCCAAAGTGAGCAAAATGGAGCATCTGAGTTTGTTCAGAGTGATGTGGACTTCACTTTTGTGAAAACTCTAAATGCCAGCGTTGGGAGGTGGTGAGGAGAGGGGATACTGGATTCGGAAGTAGAGGGGGCTTTTCCAAGGAGCGCCGAGTGACCAAAGTCAAATCCATCCATAGGGCCAGGCATGGTGGCATGGCCTGTCGTCCGAGCACTCCGGGAGGCTGAGGCGGGAGGATGACCTGAGGGCAGGAGGCTGAGGCCGCCATGAGTCAAGATCGCGCCACTGCACTCCAGCCTGGGTGACAGAGCGAGACCCTGCCTCTTAAAAAAAAGAAATGACCACGATGACCTCCTTAGCTGGCAGGTGCTGAGTGAGCTCTGTCCTTTGAAGGCTCACCTTTGGGAAATGCCACTTCCCCATCTCTTTCTGAGTTTCCTTTTATAGATCGTTTGTCCCCATTTGTTTACTCATTTTGTTTTAAAAGGAGTGGTTTCAGTGTTTGTATACATTTTGGAGGAAATAATGTCTGATGAGGCAGTGATTCATTTTTGAACTTCCTATGTGATACATGTTTCTAACATGCATGGCTGTATTTAGAGTTACGGTGAGAGAAAAGATTTAAATTTGGGAATAGTTTGGACCTTCTTGGGTGTGCAGGCACTGTGCATGCACGCACATGTGTGCATGTGCAGACACACCCACACCCACACACACCCTGACACCACAGCAAGACCTGAAGGAGTATGTGAGCCATGGTTACAGACACCGAGGCCTTACCAAGCTCCAGAGTTAGGTAGAAAGGGCAGGAACTAGGAACCAGGATAGATCCCGCTGTTGCCCACGTAGACGCTCTGGGCTCTCACATCCCACACTTCTGCCCAAACCCTTCATGCCGCCATGTAAAGACAGTAGAGGTTTCAATGGCACTAGTGAGATTAGCAGAAGGAAGGTTGAATTGCCACATGGGTGCAGTTTTGAAGCACACCTTGGGGGATGGAAAAGCCTCTAATATTTTTGTAGAAGTAATTAATATTCACTTGCTCCAACTGAAGATCACAGACTTGTGTGGTATATGTGTGCCTGCATGTGTTTGTGTATGAAACACACACAAAAACCACATGCCAGGAAATTGCTGATAATGCTTCAGGACGGAGTGCCCATCTTTAACCCACCTTCCAATTCTTTCTTCCTTCAGTATTTGCTTTTTCATTGACATTGATGCCATTCATTTATTAATCCTTCATAGACATTTATAGAACACCTACTGTTTGCCAGGCAATTAAGATGAAACAAAGTCATGCTGATGTTTAGAAAAAGGCAGATCCCTGGGAATCCATTCTTTTTTGATAGGGAAAAAAGTAGGCTCTACAGTTGGCTGAAAATGTGGTTTTGGGATAGGCAGGCTTGGTTCGAAACCCCACCCAGGATCCTCCTATAATTCAGTTTCCTCCTCCTAAAATATGGATAATAATATTACCCACATCAACACATTGTTATCAGAACTAAATGAACCCACATAAATGATTCTTCACAGTATACACAGTAAGAAATCAAGAAACATGCAGCTCAAGGAATATATTACTCCTTTTTCTTTATCAACCAAAGCATTCTTGTCTAACACACATCAATCATGTGCTCATAGACCAGTTACTTCAGGGAATAAAGATGAGCTGGACACAGTTGTTTCAGCTCAGGGGGCTGGCAGGAGCTAGCAGACATGCCATTGTGACCACCAGTGCAGGGGTAGGTGATGACAAAGCTCAGAGACGAACTCATCGCTCCGGGTCCATGGAGCTGAGGGAGGCCTGGCTGTGGCCTCTGGCTTGGCTGGGGCTTGGTTGGGGCTGCCGGGCTGGGAGCGCTCTTCACCTGCAGTACAGCTTCTATGTCTTTGCAGAAACTGCAATCCCTGAAGGACAGCATGACCTTCAGAGACACAGAAGGATTCTTGCTTCTGTCAAGAGGATTCTAGGGCATAGGGCAGTTATCTTTAGAGCTGACCTGAGCCCTCGTTTGTAGGCGCTCCCTGAGCTGTGGAGCCCTGTGTCATCCTTTAGGGCCTGGTGATTAAGACAGGTCCATGCTGGTGCCCAGGGGTGCAAAGGGGGCCTGGCCAGGTACTATCTGCTCATTTTAGCTGGGGCTTCCTGGAGCTGTGCCTTACCCCAGGTTCTTGCCACTTGATTGATGAAGGTGTATGGAGGGGGACCTGTGTTTATTAATAGTTCCCCAAGCCTGGAGTTCCCTGCGGGAGAAAGACTGAATCCTGGGCTCTTGGCAGAGGTGGAACAGCCCTCCCAGGCTCTGAAAGGGTGAGAGCTGAAACTCACTAGGGATTCATGCTGCCCTGTGCCCCGCCCGGGGCCAGTGGACCTTGTGGGTCACCTGGACAGAGGCCGCGCCGTGTTCACAGTGCCTAGCTCGTGCCCTGCACAACAGGGCACGCTGCCAGCACCTGCTGAGAGAGAGATGGAGAGAGTGGGGGTGAGCGCCCGTGCCTCCCCACCCACCTCCTGGGAGACGCAGTGAGGAGCAGGGCCTGGAATCTGAGACTGTTCTCTCTTCCTCTGTGTGAGCCACGCGACCCTGAGCAGATCAGTTCACCTCTCTGGGCCTCAGTCGAAAAATCGTAATGCAAGGAGGAAAGCTGATGCCATTGCCTCCCGTGCTGGGCTCTGCCAGCGTTCATGGCCGCAGCTGGTGTGTCTGGGACCTGGCAGTGCCTGCAGAGAGCCTGCTCCGGGAGCTCAAACTAGCGCCAGCTCCCTCCGGGAGCTTTCAAGGCGTCCGTTTCTTGTCCCTGTCACCAAGCCTCTCCCCTCAGGTGAGGAGCAACTGGCAGTGTCCACAGGTTGTCCGTCCTCACCACAGGGCCATGGTATTCCCTTTCAGGAGCCAGCTCCACGTGGGTTTTGAAGTCACTGGGCTCCGACCTCGCAGCCTTTCCCTTCCTCAGCCTCCCACCGTCTCCTGCTCCCGTGGGGCCCAGAGGCTCCCCCACACTCAGGTCCCCGTGGGCTGCCATGCTTTCCTGACACTCTTCTCTTCCCCAAACCACAGGTCCCTTGGTTTCCACGAGAAACCAAGGCTGGGCAACATAGGCAATGCGGGTGGAAATACCGCAGCGGCGTCCCTCCCCCACCACCCCCAAACCTGAGCGCACTCCCAGGTCAGGCCAGAGAGGGCCATGACTCCTCCTGCGTCCTTGGGCTGCTCAGGACTTTGCCCTGGCCTCGGCTGCCAGTGGTTCACTCTCAGCATTCTCCATCAGGTGAGGACACTGACAGCGTCCCCTCCCCACGGTGTCCCCTCGGCCTGCGCTGGCGCTCGCCTCCCTGCAGGGTCAGCGGACACAGGCAGATGCCTCCTGTTCCAGGCGTGGCTGGGCCAGGGGTACAGTGGTGACTGGCTTTCCGGAGCTTACAGGCTCATGGGGGAGTCAGTTGGGTTTTAGATCTAGGCCTCATTCTTGCACCTATAAAACAGGTTCTCTGGGTCCCTTGGCTGAGTGATAGCCCCTAGCACTCCTCAGATCTGCAGGTGCCTGGCTGCTGTCCATCCCCAACAACAAGTACGTCGCAGCCACTTTCTGGCTGTCGGGTGCTGAGCTGGAGGCTCCTTGCGTCTGTCTTGCGGCATGCGAGAGGCTTCTGCCTCGGGATGGCTGGGCTTGGATCTGTCGGATGCACCCACCCAGTCATTTCGATGTTCTCATAGTCGTAACTAGGACCATTCCAGATGCAGCGGAGAGAAGTGAATTCCTCACATGCCGTGGGTGACCGAGGGCCGCGGGGCCTCATGTTAACACTGGCCTTTTTCCTTCTGCTGTTACTTTGTGATACATTCTTCCATTTTCCATCTTCTTCACATTGGTTTCTCTAGCTTCCTGCCTGTTCTGAACCTTTGATTTTTAAATCCTTCTTGAGTGATTTCCTCTAGCCTTCCTCCTTCCTGAGCATAGTGGGCAAAACAGGAGTCCAGGCAGGGTGGGGCACGTTCATTGGTAATGGGTGAAGATTCTGCTTGATGTGGAAATCCGCATGTAGAAGGCGTGGGATCTCAGATCAAACACACCTTGCCATGTGTAGCGCAACCAGGAGTTTTTTCAGGTTAACCATGAAGAAGAAAATCAAATTCAACAAATATTTGCATTCCCTCTCCTCCCTCCACAGTGGCCAACGGTGCTGTTAAAACACAGTTCTCTGTCCTGTCTTGCCTAAATTCAGCTTTTCGGTCCTCCCTTTAAAGTGGTTCACATTTAGTTTTTTGGTAGATAATATGTGTGCATGGCCCGAACTGGAGCATGTCCAAGGGCACCCGGGGAAGCGTGCTGTCTCCTGATCAGCTCTTTCTTGACGCAGGTGGCATGACCAAGAGACCAGCGTTGACAGGTGAGGAGGAGTGAACTGTCCGTCCTGAATGGTGAGAGCTGGCTCACAATGGCGGCTGGGCAGGAGGAGGCATTCTGGCTGATGGTGGCGGGCTTCATGGGCTGAGCGCAGGCTCACAGCTCTGGTCATGCTCCACAGCGACTCTTTCCTGCTTCCTCCCTGCGCCTTACCCCACTGCTGCAGGCGGTGGCCTGTCCTCACTGTAGCCTGGGAGCTCTCTGCCCCTGGGTTCGGGGCTGGGATGCCCAGGAGATAGGCAGGATTTTCTCCTAAAAGTGTCCGACCAAGTTCTGGCATTAGTACTGAACTGAGGGGCTTAGCAAGTTGAAGACAATGATTTGTTATTGTTATTGTTTAATATTCATTAAGTGCCTGTAATGTGTTGGACGACATTGAGAAAGATTCGTGGCTGGTGAAATGAAACTGAGCTCAGAACTGGCCTGGTGCCTGGAGGTCCCTGGCAGGCCAAGTTCTGGTTTCTTCTGTTCGTCCACAGGAATGACCTCACAAACCAGGGATGAGAAGCCCCCACCAACAAAGGCCTGCAGTAACTCTGCTTACAAGAGGCATGGATTCTCATCTTTCCCCCAACTTTGGTTAAGGAGTGGACAGTAATGCTTTCACCCTCAAGAAAGACAGCCAGAGAGGGAAGGTGACCGGAGAAGGTGACAAAGCAATCCATGCAAACTGCATCCTTGGGCCAAATCTATGACATCAGCAAAGCTAGGCCTCAGTCCTTCCCTCCCTTTCCCCCTGGTTAGGGCGCTCCTCCCTAACACAGGAGGCACCTCATTCTTGCTCCCCTTCAAGACCCCCTGCTGGGTAATAACCATTTACTCATTCATACTAAAGAGTAACTGTCGGATAGCTGACATCATGATATTCTGAGCACACATCAGGCATTGTGCTAGGTGTTTTTACCTCTATTATTTCATGGAATTCTCCCACAGCCTTTGATGGCAAATGCTGTCATTCGCCACACTCACTTAAGGTGATGTACTTAGGTAGCAGGTGCGAAGGTGCTGGGTCACTACCCTAGAGCATTCTATTTACCACACCTGGGCTAGTTTACTCTTTAACAAAGCCAAACGTGGCCAGGCGCCGTGGCTCACGCCTATCATCCCAGCACTTTGGAAGATCAAGTCTGGAGGATTACTTGAGCCCAGGAGTTCGAGGTCAGCCTGGGCAGCATGATGAGATCCCTGTCTCTACATTAAAAAAAAAAATTAGCTGAGCGTATCCCCAGCTACTCAGGAGGTTGAGGTGGGAGGATCTCATGGGCCCAGGAGGTCGAGGCTGTAGTGAGCTGCGATGGTTCTCCTGCAAAGCACAGCAGCGTTAGGCCCTGCACTCATTCCTGGCTCCACATTTGAATCACCTGGAGGCTTTTAAAGGCTGTCAGTGCTGGAGCTCCTCTTCTGAGATTTGGATTTAACTGGTCTGGTGGGAGAGGGGGACTAGCATTGGTATGTTTTAAACACTTCCCAGGTGACTCTAATGGAACCCGCACTGAAAAGCCCTGCTAAGGTGGCAGGCCAGCGAGGGGCCAGGGCATGCGGAGCAACGGAGAGAGGTGAGGGCTGTGTCTGGAAAGATGGCCGCCCAGGCTGGGGGCACGGGGTGGCGGCTGTGACTGTGCTTACTAAAGAAAGCTGGTCTTCACCCCTGGGAGGCGGTGCATATGTGCTTTCAAGTGGGAAGCAGGACGTGGCTGGGCCAGCGAATATTCTGAAGCCCAGGGACCAATTGCCAAGCCAGCGTCCTCAGGATGGCCTTCAGAGGGATCTGTTTCAGGGAGGGACCCAGAAAGTTGGGACTACTGTGACCCTTGCTTTTTTCCCTACCAGTTGTTGGCTGGCTTGACTGGAGGAGACGCTGTTGAGGGTCTCCAAGGTGCCTGGGGGGGCCCCTGGGAGCCAAGCCAGGAAAGAATTTTGGGAAGGTGCGGGTGGGGGAGGGCACAAAAATGAGACACAGGAGAGACCAGGGAAAGATAATCAGAACCCTTGGAATTGGGCTACCAGCCAGAGACTCTGCCTATAGTGTGGAGAACGGTAAGTGCGGCTCCCTGAAGGCAGCATTCATCGCTGTGGTTTCCCTGCCAGAGCCTGTGGCTGGTGTTTCCACTAAGACGAATCACAGCAGGGCAGGTTGATTCTCCACCAGTGTCCTCATTTGCATCGTAAGGAGACCTTGAGGTTTGAGAGTGTGTTGTTTATCTTCATACCCTTTCTCCCCCCCAGCACTGCTTAGCAAACAGCCAGACACATAGCTGTTGCTCACAAGGGTGACCAGCTGTCTGGGTTTGCATGAGGCTGAGAGGGTTCCTGGGATGGGAAACTTTCAGTGCTAAAATGGGGGAATGTGTTGGGCAAACTGGGAGAAGTTGGTTACCTTAGTGCCCAGGGAAACCTTAGAAGCAACAGGGCAAAATGGTGGGTGGTTGTCTTCACTAGGGCTCCAAAGCTGCCATGGATAGTGTTGGCATAGCCTATCTGGGGGTCAGCTGTCACCCTAAAGGGTGTCTCTGGCATGGCGTAAGGACCCTGCCACAGTTGGTCACCCCATCCGTCGTTTCCATTTCTTCAGATACACAGGAAATAAACACCAGCTGAGGGATGTGCAATATACGGGTGGTGGGGGAGGGGGAAGGAGAGTGAAGTTGTAAGTCACAGAGTCTTCATGGGAAGGTGGGAAATTCACCTCTGCTTCCAACTAAGAGAGAAAAATGTTTGGAAAATGAGCTGGCTACAAGAATGGGACAGAAGGGGAATTGTCCAGGGCACAGCACATCATAATGGTCAGGAGAATGGCTGCTGTCTTTTGATCACTTGTTTTGTGCCAGGTATTGTAATAAGTTTTCTTTGTTTGTTTAAACACATTTGTTGAAAAATAGAGAAAACCACAAAACAACTGAAAATGTGCCATAGTCCCACCACTCTTCTAGGGTGCTGTGGTAGCAGTCTGGGGGGCATCTTTTCTGACTTTCTCCCATCTGATGCAGGTGCATCTGTGTCTATACAGGTATGTCTTTACAAATGGAATCAGTCTGTACATTTTGGTCTGTAACAGATTTTAAAAAATATATATATATATATAAACATTCTTCCTTCCAGATCACTGGGTACTGATCTTCTTTGTTCTTTTAACTTCTGCATAGTGTGCCATATGAATGCAACAGAATTCTTCCTACCCTTCCCTTATTGGTAATTTACTCAGATATTATTATTTTCATTTTGTTATTGCAACGCCTCATTAAACCTTTTTTACATATCATTATGCATGTGTACAAACGTTCTGTTGAATACCTCCTTAGAAGTGTCTGAAGCAGAATTCATCCACATTTTTAGCTTTGTAAATATTGCAAAACTGACATCCAGAAAGATAGTGGCAATTTATTTTTCCAGCTCCTTTTCTCTAAGCACATGCCATTACTAGATGTTATTTTTTTTCCCCGCTGGACTTTTCGATGAAAAGTTATATTTTGTTGTTTTAATGTGCATCTCACTAACCATCTTTTTGCTATGAATTTGAGCATCTTTTCATCTGTTTACTGGCCATTTGAATTTCCTCTTCTGTTCATATCTTCTGTCTAGTTTCCCTTTAAAGTACTAATAGTTTTCTTATAAACGTATTACAGTTCTTTTTGTAGAAGAGATATACTTTGAACATTATATCCTGTTATTCTTTTTTACTTTTTCAAATAAGGTTTTAATTTTAAAATCTTTTAAAATCTGTTAAGTCATTTCAGTTTTGTCTTCCCTAGGAAGACCTTCCTTATAATGTTAGAAAACTGTTCTCAAATGCAGTCTAAAATTTAATGCTTTTTAGAAATGGTTAGTTTTTAAAAATCCATCACAAGACAGGTATCTAACATTTTTTTCTTTCAGAGGGATCTTCCATTTTCCCAAGACTTAAAATGCCACCTTTATCATTTATTAAATTCCCACTAGACTCACATATTTCTCTACCCTCTTTCCTTTTTCATTGATCTGTTTATTTATAGTGTCATTACTGCTTTGATTAGCCCAGCTTTCTGCTACCTTTTCCTATTTAAAATAATGTTTCACTATCACTTGTCTTCTTGTTCAAACATTTCTTGACAATCCTTCTGCAAAATTTTATTAAAGATTACATTATCCTTGCTAAATTCTTTGAGCATCCTTTTACATTTAAATTAATGGTAATAGGAAAAATCTGTAGGACCTCAAAGATACCAGTAAATAGAGAATGAGCCACTAAGTGGAAAAAAATCTAACAAAGGAGAAACCTGTATTCCATAGGTATTGCTGAGTGGAAGCCTGGGCAGGCTTTATGACAGGGGAAGTTAGCACACAGAAAGGCCCCCATCTTTTGCTTACTTTCTCTATTCACCTTTAGGCCTGAAAAGACTAATTTTGGAGAAGAGGTGTTGACCATTCCAGCTGTGAGCACGTGTCCTGCCCTTCCTCTGGCCGCTCTGCAGAACCGCTGCTGCAAATCCAGGTGAGCTAGAGGTGCTCAGAGACAGAAGGAGCCACCTTGCATGGGAAACATGAGTTTCTAGCCAGTGAAGGTGTTCAAACCTCTTGATGAGGTTTTCTTAGAGAAGATGGGGTCCCAGGGTCTGATGATCTGTGCTAACCCTGACATTCTCTGATTCTAGGATTCAGCCATTGAATATATTAATGGGAAGGTGATATGGTTTGGCTCTGTCCCCACCCAAATCTCATCTTGACTGGTAGCTCCTATAATTCCCACATGTTGTAGGAAGGAACCGGTGGGAGGTGGTTGCATCGTGGGGGCAGTTTCTCCAAATCAGTTCTTGCAGTAGTGAATAAGTCTCCTGAGATCTTAGGGTTTATAAGGGATTTCCCATTTTGCTTGGCTCTCATTCTTTTTTGACAGCCAGCATGTAAGACCCGACTTTGCACCTCCCTTACCTTCCTCCATGATTGCAAAGCCTCCTCAGCCAGGTGGAACTTTGAGTCAATTAAACCTCTTTCCTTTATAAATTACTCAGTCTCACATATGTCTTTGTTAGCAGTGTGAGAACAGACTAATACAGAAGAAATAACATAATGCATTTAGCAGCAATACAAGTGGAAATCATAGAAAGGGGATGGGAGTCTATCAAGTTTTCACCGGAATGCAAATCTCAACCTGGAGAGAAAGTGCATGTGGGGAGAGCAACGGGAATACTATTTTAGGAGTGGATGGAGAATACTTTTTAAAGGCAGAACACAAAACTGGCGTGAGGCAATATCTAGGAGTAAAGGAAGACTTCACCCATCTGGGCATCAGCCAGAGTCTCAGGCTGCTAAAAATAGATAAACTCTTGTTTGGCCTTGCTGAGAATTTTATGTAACAAAGCTGAGGAGAAGAAACAAAGAGAAAAACTGGTCATTTTGACCAGAAATAATTTATCTGGGGGTAGGAAAAGATGAAGATCCCAGAAGAAAGTGGCCTTAGACTTAGAATCTATCTAAGAAGGGAGCAGGCTGAGAATGAAGTGAGGCATGTTTTTTACACTCGAGGGGAAGCAAGTCTAAATGGGGCAAGAGGGGGAGTAATTTGTCTCTCTCAAAGTCTTCAAAGTCTATGTGAGTTACAAGTACAGTAGTCTGTACAATGCCATTGTTGATGCATTGTAAATGACCCAAAAGAAAGAGAGAAAGAAGGCTCTTAAAGAGCTAGCATGGCCCTGCCAAAGATGGGAGAGGAATGGGTTAGTCAGGGTTCTCCAAAGAAACACACCAATAGGACCGACACACAATTACACGTTTTAAGCCGTTGGCTCACAGGATCGTGGAGGCTGGCAAGTTGGAAATCCATGGGACGGGTCTTCAGGTGGGTGATGCAGATAAGAGTGGATGTCGCAATCTTCTGTTCAGATTTCACAGGGCAGCAGGCTGTAACTCTGGCAGAGATTCTGTGTTGCAGTCTTGGGAGAATGCCTCTACCTCAGGGAACCTCATTTTTGCTCTTAAGGCTTTCAGTGGATTGGAAGAGGCCCATTCTCATTGTGGTGGGTCATCTGCTCTACTCAAAGTCTACTGATTTAAATGTTAATCTCATGTAAAAAAAAATACTTCACAGCAACATCTGGACCAGTGTTTGACCAAGCAATTGGGCACCCTAACCTAGCCAAGCCACAGTTAATTATCAAAAGGAGCGTGTGGCCAAGGGCTCATACAAGAACATGGTGATCACGAAAGATGAGTCCCAGGAAGGCTGGAAAAGCTGAGAAATGGCTGAAAAGCCATCAAAAGACCGTGGTGGGGACACTCAAACATTGGTGTGCAGTAGATGGATGGTGGCTTAGTATGTTTGAGCTGTTATAACAAAACTCCATAGACTGGGTGGTTTATAAACAACAGAAAGTGAGTTCTCACAGTTCTGGAAGCCGACAAGTCCAAGATCAAGGCATTGGGAAATCTGGTCTGGTGAGGGCCTTCCTGGTTCATAGATGGTGGTCTTCCTGCTGTCCTCACATGTGGCAGAGGCGAGGAGCTTGCTCGAGCCTCTTCCATTGGGACACTAGTCCCACTCGTGAAGGCATAGCCCTCATGAGCTCCTCACTTCCCAAAAGCCCCACTTCCAAACACCGTCATGTTGGAGAATATGTTTTAACATGTGAATTTCAGGGAGACGTAAACATTCAGATCATAGCAGATGGGGTGTCCAGTAGAGTAAGGTCAGATCACTTATCTTTCCTCTTTATTGATCAAGGAGATGTGTCTCTAGCCTGGGCTATGTAAAACATGAGCAGAGAAAAAAAAGGTGAAGCTGAAGATAAGAAGAGAGCCCCCAAGCACCTTTAAATCCATGAGCTATGGGCTGAGACCGCTTGCAGCTCAGGGCAATTAAAATTCCTGGAGATGTGATCATTGAACCCATCTGAAATTTTAGAACATGGAAAGCCAGTGGGAGTCCTAGCATTGCAAACTATTTGGCTTTTCGTAAAGGGAACATACTGCATATAAGTCTCTGGTCAGTTTTTAAAAGAAATTGGAAGCAGTGGGAGTATTTAGAGATAAAGGGTTGCAGTCAGAGAGCCAGCCTGGGGTAAAAGATTGGAGATGTTCTGTGCACCTATGCCTTGCCGGCCTCATCCCAACCCTGGGGCCAGCCTTGCCTTCCTTCGCCATGTCATCCCTGCTTGCAAGTGAGCAGAGTCAGAGGGTAAGGGGTGTGCCCAAGATCCCACAGCTGGAAGTAAAAGAACTCAGGTCATTAGCAGAGTGTGCGCTCTTTCTTTTACTGTACAGTGGGGGTTGTCGAGCAATGACTGTAGGCTGAATCTCGCCCACCAGCTGTTTTTGTATGTTCTGTTAGCTAAGAATGGTTTTTTACATTTTTAAATGGTTATGGGAAAAAACATAAAAAGGGAATTATACTTCGTGACCTGTGAAAATGATATGAAAATCAAATTTCGGTGTCCATCAAAAAGGTTTCATCGGAATACAGCCATACCCACTAGTTTATATTATACTGTCTGTGGCTGTTTTTGTGCTGGAATGGCGAAGTAGATACCATGACAGAGACCCTCCGATTTTCAAAGCCAAAAGTGTTTTATCTACCCCTTTACAGAAGTTTGCTGACTTCTCTTCAGTCCCTGGCCAGTTCTTCTAGGGCCCCTATGTTAACAGCTACCAGAAAAAGATGATGGGGACGTGTCAGAACCTGGGAACCAAGGATATGAGAACCGTTTTTCATGTTGGCATGGCTTGAATGAGGTAAACCCGTGGAGCATAGGAAGAGAAAGGGAGACAGAACAAGGCGGGGTGATGAAAGATCCTGGAATGTAGTTTAATTCCATTCGGTCTGTTAAATGGTGGCTGTGGCTTTCAGCAGGGCGTTTGCAAAGTCTCTCATGATATCCCTGACCTCCTAGAGAAAATGTGGATTTGATGATAACAATTAGATGGATGTGTCATGGGCCAATCAACTTATACTCACAGGATTTGATTAATGAATTACTGGCAACCTAGGGTCTCTAGTAATGCTCTGTAGGGCCACAGTTGTGAGCCTGCCCTGTCTAACATTTACATCAAATGTTTAGATAAAGGCACAGAGAGCATGCTTATCCACTCCAAAGTAAAATAAGGCTGGGAGCATTAGCAGTTCAAGTCAGAAGACCTGGGAGTTTCGCAATAATAAGAAGATTATAAATGAAGAGTGTGATATGATGAAAAAGCAAATGCAGTCCTAAAGAGAAGTGTAGTGCTGAGATCAAAACGAAATGACAGGACTGGCATTGCATTGGACAAGATGGGCTGGGAGCACTGTCTCCTGTCCCAGGCCTCACATCTTAAGAGAGAACTTTGCACGTGAGATGGCCATGGAGAAGCTCGGCCAGGGCAACTCTGGGAATCACATCAGACATAGGAGAAGCCATCAGGGAGAACTTAAACATGGCATTGTCTTGGTTGGACTCCCCAGAAACGAACTCTGGGACAAGGGTTGGTTCCATGTGTTTTATGTGAGAAGCAAAGAGAACATGGGAAGAGGGTGGGGAAGGGAGACAGGGCAGGGAAGCAGCCGGTAAAGGGTGTGTTATCCAGCCAGCTCCCACTGGGATTGACTAGGGATCTGCGCTGCGGAGAACCTCTGGGAGGCGATATAGAGCATGCTTCTCAGTCACCCCATTCAAGGCATGAGAGACTAGGACATTCGTATGTCCACACCCATCTGTCATTGACTGAGGGCTATGCCCAGGGGTCTTTCCAAGGTCTCTGAGGGAGCCCAGACACAGAGATGAGGATACTTTTGTGGGAAGGCTGTATCATATGGGCAGGATACTAACCTGTGTGCTACGGGCTCCTGTACCCCGATATTGGAAGAGCTGTAATGTGGAAGTAAATCTTGGGTGAAGAGAAATTAGCCTTTTCTCACCTTTGTGGCCCCATGAATTGGTGGCTTCACAAGGTGATGTGAATTCCAGCAGCAGAGCCTAAGGCGCCAGATCTCAGACATGCCATGGGGGGGATTCTGACACAAGGAAAGTGTTTAAAAGGATGATGGCATGCTATCCCTTTCCAGGACAAGGTGCTCCAATTCTATCAATGAAATTCTCCTGGGATACTGAGCATCAGGTAGTGAGTGGAAAGCTTGGTGGAGAAGGTGAGGATCTGGAGGAGGAAGGCCACCACTGGTCATCCCCAGCCCACAAACTCTACCATGTACTCCATCCTACCTCAGTGGTAGGTACATCCCCAGCCCCTGGATAAGTGACAGGGGCTGCCAGCCAATTCTAGTCCAGGCCTTTGATCCCCCTGACTCCTGGCATTAGCATTGCTGGGCAAAATTGAAGGGCATTTAAAATAAAGCCTGGGTTCAAAAACATCCCCTTGGGCAAAACACATCTATGTAAGAGGACTTGCGGATCCTGCTTGTCCAGCAGCCCCACAGTGCCACAGCTTCATTGCAGAGGCCTTTAGGCTCCGTGGCTCTGTGCCCGCTTTGAGCCTCCCTTCCCAGATCCTCCACGCGGGAGCTCAGCAGCTCACGATAGAGGCAGCTCATTATTTTGCTGCAGTTGACTTGAAATCTGAAATCAATCGGGTATCAAATATTCAGTCCTCAGTTTGATACTGTTTTTCAAAGGTGCAATAATGTTCAGAAATGACACTGCATTTCCTAATTATGAAATTCTGTCGCTGCTGCTCAGTCCAGAATGACTTGGCTGCAGGGTTTTCTTTTTTCTTTTTCTTTTCTTTTTTTAAGGTTTAGCATACAGTAAGATTATTTTAAAATTGCTTTGGAAGAATATTTCATCAGCAAACTACGGGCATGCTTATTACTGAAGTTTGGAGGCAATCTGAGAGGAAGGATAAATTAGCACAGACTCTGGGGGCCTGGAAGCGTGCCTTCCCTCATCCTCCCTGCTCCTTGTCCCTGGAGCTCAGGAAACCTTTCACTCCTGGTGCCTTTATGCTCCTGCCTGGCTCACTCACATCCACCAGTGAAGGTCATTAATGATTTGGGGATGGGGAAGGGCTGATGGGGAAATCCCTGCTTCCCATGAGAACCACAGCCCTGCTGAGAGGAAGGATAGAGAAGGGGCAAGAAGTTACCCCAAGAGTTACCTCTAAATCCAGGATCCTGAAAGCCAGTGTGAAGAGGAGCTGCTGTAGATACCAGAGCCTTCGGGAAACCAAAGGCTTTGCTTGTTCAGGGACGTGGATGCCATCATGACAAGTGGGGCTGTCAAGTGGGCTGCCAACATTTAAACAGTGGTCAGAGGCTGGGTGCGGTGGCTCATGCCTGTAATCTCAGCACGTTGGGAGGTAGAGGCAGGTGGATCACTTGCGGTCAGGAGTTTGAGACCAGCCTGGGCAACATAGTGAGTCTCTATCTCTACACAAATGGAAAAATTAGCCAGGTGTGGTGGCATGCGCCTGTGGTCCCAACTACTTGGGAGGCTGAGGCAGGAAGATTGCTTGTGCTTGGGAGGTCGAAGCTTCACTGAGCCGTGATGGTGTCACTGCACTCCAGCCTGGGTGTCAGAGTGAGACCCTGTTTCAAAAAAAAAAAATCATAGAGGGTGATTTATATACAATGGAAATTTATTTCTCACTGCTCTGGGAGTTGGGAGTCCAAGATCAAGGCTCCAGCAGATTCAGTGTCTGGTGAGGGCTGCTTTCTGGTTCACAGCAACTTCTCCCACTGTGTCCTCCCATGGTAGAAGGGGTGAAGGGCCTCTCTGGGGTCTCATAAGGGCACTAATCCCATTCATGAGGGCTCCACCATCATGACCTAATCATCTTGAAAAGGCCCCACCTCCAAATTCCACTACATTGGGAATTAGGTTTCAGCATTTGAATGCTGGAGGACGTGAACGTTCAGTCTATGGCAGGAATGAATTACTGACACACAATAGCATGGTGAATCTCAGAAACACTTCATTTAACACAAGAAACCAAACAAGGCCGTGCTGTAAGAGTCCATTGATGTTACCATTCTAGAGCAGAGGAAACTCTTCTGTGGTGAAGAATACCAGAAGCATGGTCACCTCTGGGGAGGAGGAGATTGACTGGAAGAGGGCTTTAGGGAATGATCCGTGGTGATGGAAATGTTCCATATCCAGATTAGGATGTTGCTCCATGGGCATGTATGTTTGCCAAAACAAATTGAATCATATATTTTAAAAATATTGTGGTGACTTACCACTGCCATAGATGAGTATAGATAGAAGCTCATGGCCAATTGTAGCCTACATGGAAGCCTGCAGGTGACTCAGCTCCACAGAAGGGCACCACCTCAAAGGTTTACCCTTTATTTCTGCTAAGAAATTGAGTCACTGAAGCCTCCTATTCCTGCTTAGGGGCCTGCCTTCTTATCCTAGCCGCGAGCTAAATACCTAAATACTGCCCCACTCTCCAGGGAGGCAGCCTTGTTTTCTGAGTAATCTATTCAGCCTAGAGCCCACACCATTCATATCTTGGTGAGCAAGTGACTGGCAGGGATTGCATTAAGTCAAATGCTAGAGGACAGAAGCTGATAACACGTGTGTGCCTCCCAGGGCTGGTGTGAGGGGAGCCACCTCATTTGTATGAGATGATACTTCCCAAGGAACTTTTTCTTTTTCCTTTCTGTCTTTCCTTCTTCTTTCTTTCTATTTTTTTTTCTGTAGCAAAGACCTCTTCACATTGACAAATTATGAATATGCAGAAAAGATCGTATGAGACCACTCTGTGTCCCTGAACTGAGGCCAGCTTAATTCCTAGGACTCTAGTCACTGGTACTTTTCCTGCATTTTCAGTAGCACCTGAAATAGATTTTGCTTCATATGAAATGCAAAACACTGCAGAGTAGAAAGCTCACCCTGGTCTCTGATCCAGGCGAGTGTTCTCAAGCCTGGTGTTCATAATTTTTTTCTCCCTTTCTTCAAAACAGTGCCTTGTTAAGCCCACAGATGGGGATCATAGGATAAGTAGATGCATAATATATTACCCAAAATATTCCACCAGGCATCTTCTCTTACAGGTCAGGAGGACTTGCAAATGGAGTCTTCTAGGTCACTGCATTTCCATCTGAAGGAAAGTCTCCCTCGTAATTAAGATTATGTCAGCGTTTCCATTACGGAACCCGGTGGTGAAATCCACTCTGAAGTGTAGCTTGGTTTTAAAGCTCTTGGTCTTGGAGAGAACTCTTTGTCTCTCTGACAATGGTTTGCCTCACTTTTTACCTTGGAAAATAGGGAAAGAAAAATGCACAGCAAGTCAGGAGTAGGGGGCTGTGTTGCCTTGCGAAGCCAATAGTGGGCCTGGCTATTGGTCAAGGAGTTGGGAAGAGGAGGTGTGGGGTCCCCCACGGTCTCCTGGATGGCAGAGCAGTGCAGCAGCAATAGCAGCCTCTGAGTCCCAGCCAGGGTTCCCCAGGCTTTCCCCTGCTGATCCTCTCTCTGAGGATGCCCTGGGCAGAGCCTGTTCTGAATGTAGATTCTCGCCCTCCTATGGTACCGTCTGCTTGCCCCATGCAATCAGAGTATCTGGGGTGGGGCCTGGGCATCTGCCTTTCCTAACTGCATTTCCCAAATGATTCCTTTGCCCAGGAAACCTGAAGTTACACTGGTGTACACTTGCTGTATTGTTGCTGGTGACCTTGGCCAAATCTCTTCACCTTGTGATTATGCCTCATTTGTAAAATAACAGCTAACATGTATTGATTGCTTACCATGTGTCAATCGTGTTCTAAGAGTCTCATGAATTAACTCATCTAATTCTCACAGCAGCCCTATGAGGTGGATACTATAATTATCTACACAGAGAGGTTGAATAAGTTCCCCAAATCACACAGCTAGTAGGTCCGTAGCGTGGGCTTTGAAGCCAGCATCTGGCTCTGCCGGGCCATGCTGCCTCTTGGAGGATAATTATAGCTCTCACTGTCCCAGGTTGTGAAGGGGCAAATGAAGTGGGAGATGTGAAGCTGCTTTGTGGCCGGCATGGTTATTTTATGGTATTTTTATCTTAGGTTCTCTTTATCCAGTTCCCTATTTTAGACTGTCTTGGTCCTTCCCAATCTCCTCTTTCACCCTCTCTTCCCCATTCCTGGTCCCGCGCAAATCTTTGATTTGTGAACAGCTAATCTCACTGGCTAATTGACACTCAAGTGTTCATAAATGATGATAGCCTAATGCGATTGCTTTTCTCAGATAACACACTTTCATTTTAGCTGAAGGTTTAACTCAGAATTTTCTAATCTGCGGACACCAGGGACCCCTTTGCTATCTTCCCCCTTAGCAGCCCCATACTCTGTGAGGTGTTTCTGAAAGAAGCAAACTTCATTAACTAATTAGGAATCTATTCCATATATACATCTTTATATTTTGTAAAATGGGAGATAATCCACGGGTATTATTTCTGGGGCTTTTCTGAAATCTCAAAAACTCCAGGCGACATCCTCCTCATTTCCATCTTAATGGGTCATCAAGTGTCTGGGGACCTCTTGGAGGAAGCCATTTTCAAAATCTGTTGTTTGTGGTTGTGGTGGGCATGATTTTGTGATGGTATGTGTCCTTCCCTGGCTTTGGGTCAGGCTGGTCCAGCTTACCAGGACTTTCTTCCCTAAGGGGCTGCTGAGAGGACGGACTTATCATAGGGGCAGCCGCTGAGGCACAGAACCCACAGGCAGGGGACAGGGTCACTGCCAGCTGCCACCCAGGGAAGACGTGGCTGGAAGTTGCTGTGAAAGGTGAGCATGTTTGCCCCTCTTCCCCTCTGTGAAACTGGTCTTATTCTCTATTTCATTAATTTATGTATTCTCTGTGCTCGGTATGTGCACCTGACACACAGCAGTGGCTGAAAAGGTGCTGGATGCGGGATGCCTTGGTGGCTTGTGGAGTGGTCTGTGTCACCTCCTCCCCTCCCCATCATCCATGCTTCTCCAGCCACACTGGCCCCTGTGGTTCCTTGAACACAGCAGCCACTTTCTTGCCTTGGGCCTTTAGCTGGCCTCCCTTTCTTGGGATGTTGCTACTGCAAGGCTGACATCCTAGGAAGCCCTTCAGTCCTGGGTAGGCAGAGGCAGCTGGTCACCCTGCATGTTTCTAGAACACTTTCCTCCATCCGAGACACCAACCAGCAAACTGGATCCCTATCAGGCCTTTTGCCAAATCTTACCTCTTCAGTGAGGCCACCGCATCCACCTTTGACAGTCCCTATCCCGTTTTTCTTATTTATTGTTTTAATAGCACTTGCCACCTTCTTTCATACTTTGTTCTTTATGTCTTTATCATGTTTATTGCTTACTGTTTATCTGTCGCCACTAGAATTAAGTACCATGAGGTACTTAGTTAAGTACATTTGTCTGTTTTGTTTCCTGATTTATCCCAAATGCCTAGAACTGTGCCTGGCATGTAGTAGAAAAAAACAAAATTGGATGGATGGATGGATGGATGATGGCTCCATATATTCTGTGCAAATTTTACTGGATATTATTGGTGGGTTGGGGGATTTAAAAAAGCATGAACTATATAGTCCCTGCCTTCAAACAATGTATAATCTAGCAGGAGAAAGATAGCAAGAAGAGGCAATCAACTCTTTCGCATTGGAAAAAAATTCATGACCCACCTGGGTTGGGTCTGAACATTGTTCTGTGCCTGATTCCACATCGCTGTCTCCAGCTTAAGTCCTGCATCCAAGCTTCAGGCCCATGCACCGCTGCCTACCAACTTCTCCCTAGTCCCATAGTCCAACAAAACCAATCACCAGCAATTCTTAATATACACTCCTTCCTGTTTCTGCTGTTTCGTTGATAAGACCACCACCTAGCCAGTCAAGCTAGAAATCCTTATTTCTCACCTCTCATATTGAAGTCCTAGTAATTTTAGCTCTAAAATGTTTCTGAAATGTGCTTTCACTCTATACCAACAACTAACCACTCCCCACCTGCTGCCTAGTCCAGATTCTCTTCAACAGCCTCCCAGGTCTCCTTGCTTCCAGCCTGGTCCCCTCAGCTCAGGGTCCACACAGCTGTCATTCTTTCCTTATTGAACCTCCATCACATGCCAAGCCTAGTGATGGGTGCTGGGGGTACAGCAGTGCGGAAGACGGACAAGGCCCCTCTTCTCCATATATCAGTGGGATCCACGTTAGTAAATCGTACACTGGCCCTCTCTGGCTGAGAACCTTCAAACCTCATCCTCGTTATCCCTGACCTGTTTGGGTCATGAATCCTTTTTAGAATATGATGAAAGCTAAATTTATGCACAAAACTTTCCTTATAATGTCCGGGGAGAATACACTGGACTTAGAAAGCAATAGGTTTTAAGAATCCTTGCCCTGCAAGGTCAAGTCACCCCCTGTTACAAAATACACACAGCCATCATTGCTGCACCTGTCACCCCTCTCCCCACTTTGCCTCTGGTCATGCCCACCTGTCCTACGCTTTGGTGTTCCAGCAACTTGAGACTTCCTGAAGTTCTCCATACAGATCATCCTTTCATCCAGGGACTATTCGTTTAGAACATATTTCTATATTTATTTTTTTTCTGAGATGGAGTCTTGCTCTGTCACCCAGACTGGAGTACAGTGGCACGATCTCAGCTCACTGCAACTTCTGCCTCCCAGGTTCAGGTGATTCTCCTGCGTCAGCCTCCTGAGTAGCTGGGATTACAGGCGCCTGCCATGATGCCCAGCTAATTTTTGTATGTTTAGTATAGACGGGGTTTCACCATGTTGACCAGGCTGGTCTTGAACTCCTGACCTTGTGATCCGCCCACCTTGGCCTCCCAAAGTGCTGGGATTAGAGGTGTGAGCCACCGTGCCCAGCCAAGAACATATTTCTTTAGATTCTGAGTCACCAGAGCACAGAAGCAAAAAATAACATGACAGCTGCCTATCTGGACTTTGCATTCTGAGTCCATAGCTTGCTCTTGCTCAGGCTCTCCCTTCTCCTGGAACTCGTGGTGTCCTTCCCTGTAACTGACCAGTGTCCGCTTTAAAGTTCAATTCAGGCATCCATCTTCCCAGAAGACTTCTAGATGTAACTTCCCTGTTCATATTGGCTTTGTATTGAATTCTGTCTCTGGAGTCTCATATTTCCTTACAAATATTGGTTTCTCTGCCCTTAATACAGTATATTATAATTATGTGTTTATGCAGCTACTGCTTGCACTAAATTAGGAGCTTTTAAAAGACAGACACAGTTTTATTCTTGACTGTTTTAGCCTCAGTGCCTGACACCAATAAATATTTATTGAACGAGTGAGTAAATGAATACAAAGGATGAATAAGGCCAGAAAGGCAAGATCATGCCTCACCAAAGGACAGCCCTGAATGCCCACCTATAAATTTTGTTCTTTACTGGGTTCTCTCATAGTTTGGGCAGCTATAACCAATTACCATAACCTTGGTGGCTTAAACAACAGGCTTTTATTTCTCGTGGTTCCAGAAGCTGCAAGTCTGAGATTGGGGTGCTGGATGTTCGGGTGCTTGGTGAGGGCTCTCTTCCTAGTTTGCAGATAGTTATTCTCCTGGTGTATCCTCACATAGCAGAGAGAGAGAGCAAGTGAGAGCAGGAGAGCGTGCTTGTGCATGCTCTGGTCTCTTAATCCCTTCCTAAGATCGCCAATTCCATTGTGGGGACTCTGTCCTCATGACCTCATCTAAACCTAATTACTTCCCAATGGCTCTATCTCCAAATACCGTTGCATCGAGGATCAACACAATCCATCCTCAACACAGGAATCTCAGACATTCAGTCCACAGAAGAGCTTTTGGACCTGTTGGGCAAAGGATGACAGGGTAAAGGGAGTCTTTGTGACCACAAATCTGGCAGTGGCTTCAAGGATGGGTTGGAGGGTAGGGAAGGACCTCTGCCCATAGCGGGCTGTAAGCGTGAGTTTTAAGAGCAGGGTGAGAGGTGCATGGGAGGGTGGGGAGGACCGGCGGAAAGACGTGGGCTGTAGCCCTGCCGTTCTTGAGCTGTTTGATATTTAGTGGGCACTTGCCTCTCCTGGCTTTAGTTTTTTCACCTGTTAAATGAGGAGTTTTATTGGATGTACTCTGGGACTGTGTCTTATGTTTTTGTGTCCTTCCTGCTTGATATTGCTTCTCTGCTGCAGGCCTGAACCTGCAGTTTCTTTAAGAGCTAGAGATTTAGTGGGCTGGTGCTAGCAATGGCCCCTGGAGGCCACCGTAGCACCTCGTGCCTTGCTTAATTTGGATGCCTGGGTAGGTAACACCAACTTGGATGGCATCTGAGGGTATTTCAGGGTTGATCGGGATCTCAGATGTCACCAGGGCTTTGGCTGCCAGATAATTAGGCCCCAAGCAACAGCTGGCTACGTCTCCAGCCCGTTTGTCCCATGTCGACTCGGCTCTAGTGCCCTCATTTTCTTTGGTTTTAGAAGTGGCTGCTGCCTGTGATCTTGCTGCTGGGGCTCAGTCCCTTATCAGAGCTGGACAAGGCTCCCCTTAGAAGGAACCAGCGAGGGTGGGTGTGTCCACTCCTGCCCCTCGCAAGCTCAGTCCACTGGCTGCTGCTTTAAACCAGACCCAGAATCCTCAAAGGCGGACAGAATGGGAAGGAAACGGTGTCTCACAAGGAGCACCCCAACCCCACACCCACACATGGGGGCCTCGGGCTGTCACCCCAGGGCCTCAACCATGACCTTGACAGGCAGCTGTTTCCACTTCCCTTGAGGAATGAAGGAATTGGGGCACAGAGGGCTTGAGGAACTGTCCCAAATCTCTGAGCCAGGCTCTTTACCTCTGGAGTCTAGGGACCTTCTAACCACCCAGGTGTAGAGAATTAGCAGCTTGAGCCCACAGGTTGCTTGCACTAGGACTTTTTATTATTGGAGAAAAAGGAGGGAAACTTGGAATCCAAGAAGTGGGTGTGAATCTTGGCTCTACCATATCCTATGTGACATTGCAAATTACTTTATTATTTCTTTCATTTGCCTTATTTGTTGTTAACCAAAACTTGATTTGGCCTGAGGATGCCTTTATACCTTGCGTCCTTATATAAAGAACTGCAACCCAACTTAATACAGGAACTTACTGAAGAAACACTAACGCAGGAGTGTATTTAGGAGCTGAGCTTTGGCCCGTCACAGGTGGGCAACGCATCAGGCCATGTTCAAATAAGGCCAACACCGAGCAGTCACCAATGGTGGTGGTCTCTGTACCTTCCATGGATGCTGCCCGCCCACTCTTCTGAGCCAGGCTTTCTGAACTGCTTCTGGTTCTGAGGTCTGTGTCACTGGCAAATCTTTCTTTGCTCAATTAAACTCTGTTAAATTTAATTTATCTCAAATTGTCTTTTAACACTGTAAAATGGTGGTGTGGGAGCTTCTACTTACTGTGCAGACTTAGAAGGAAGAACTGGGGTACTACACATGCGAATCCTCGTTACTCTGCTCTTCGGTGGTGACTTGTGGAGGGTGGGGGCGGAGGGTTAGCAGGTCTCCCCCTGCCTGTCGGAACTGCGCCTGAATCCTGGAGGTTGTCCTGTCCCCCAAGGCCCATGCCTGATCCCTCAGAGCATCTTCGTTGCCAGAGGTGACAGGAACCCAGTGGAAATGCGACTCCAGGCTTCCCAGAAAGTACAAGGCCACTGTGAGGAACAGGGGAGGGTGTCTCCAGGGCACACTTTGGCCCTGCCTTTCAGAGGACTCTAGTGTTACAGGAAGTGGGGCTGGAAGTCTTCAGGGTTTCAAGGCAGGGGATGGTGAGAGTGGTGGAAGCCACATTGGAGGATAGTGGCCTTGGGACAGAAGCCTAGCCCCGGCCTTGGCTGGCTATGAGAGCTTGGGCAGTGTGCTGGCCCTCTCCACACCTGAGTCTGCGTCTCTGACTTTTTCTCAGTGCACCCCATAGGCTGTTATACAGATTTAAAAGCAGGGGAAGAGACGCTCAAGGGTGAATAAAAATACTGAGGTCATAAAATTTTTTTTAAAAATGAGGTTGCTGGTTCAACTTTCTGATTTGTGAATTTATTGATATGAAAAGTCTTACAAAGTACAGACATCAATTGTATTTTGGTCTAATTGAATGAGACACCTTTGTTTCAAAGACTAACAGCACTTCTTGGAATTTTGCTAAAAAAAAATCTAGGCTATTTGATGACTGTCAATAAGGAATCCTTTTTATTCTGTTTTCCTAGTGTCAATTGCAGGAGGACCCTGGTAGGGATCATGGCAAAAGCAGCCAGGAAAAACAAAACCTTCCTTGTCCCTTATCGCTATTTTGAACATGCCCACAGAAAACATTTTTACCTATGGACTCTTACTCCCCAACAAGGACAGACACCTTCTTCCCCGCATACCTTTTTCTTTCTATTTTCAATATTTATTCTCTCCATGATGCCCTTTCCTGGAAACCAAAATAAGTATTTACTTGATTATAAATAATGACACAGTACATGGTCTGGGGCTAACACAGCACACCAATTCAGGCTTGATGTTTCCCTATTATTTATGCTGCCATCAGCAGAGCTTCTCAGTTAAATCCTGGTCTTAAATCAGGGATCCCATCACAGAACCTAATGTGAGAGAAAATCAGATGTACCAGGAGTCTCCTTTATTTTTCCTCGCTGGCTTGTCAAGCACTCAGCAAACGGCGACTCAACATTAAAAGGTATGTGCTGAATAACTTTGCCTGGTTGCTAATGATACTGTGATGTGGCAAAACACCAACTACTGCGGAGGCTCCTCCGAGCAGATCTGTATTCTAGAGGAGTCAGGCCCAACTCCTTTGTCTAATAAGAGGTTTAGCATTTAGAACATACACCCAGAGCACCTGAAGGCATTTACATTTTATTTGAGTCTTATGGGAAATACAAAAGGGTCAAAGAATTAGGAGAGTCGTATGAGCTTTGAGGTTGTCTCAGTTGGTTAAAATTCACTGGAGGCATTGCTCGGAATACCTGGATGTGGGATGGCTCTGGCCCCTGATGATGCACGTCTGCATTATCCCATTGAACACACCCGACTATCGAGTGCCAGCTACAGACCAGGCACTGGGCTGCATTCTGGAGACAGATGGCAGGGGTCAAAACCCCTTGGTCCCTGCTTTAATGAAGCCTATACTCTCAAGAGAGCTGGGCAAACAGATCACTGCAGTATGTTGGTATAGCTTCTGGAAGGCTCCCTTCAAGGGAAGCTGGAGGTTTTGAGGGTTAATTGGATGGTGAACTTTGGTGTGTTAGCTCTGAGACAGGTTCCTGAGCCCTTCCTTCTAACCTCTGCCTCTTCGGAAGTAGTGGTAACCCCAAGTTTCCAAAAGTGTGACTTTCAAGAGTCCCCTTTCTTCACTTCCTCATGATAATTAACTAACGGGCCAGGAAAGCTATTTAAATGAAAGAAAGAGGGGGTTAGGAGAGATCCTGGATGAAGTCTTAGGATGCAGATAGGTAACTCCCTCTGGTCCCCTACAGCCAGCAGGGAGGCAGTGTGGTACAATGGAAATGTCCTGTCTGCCACTTGCCAGGCATGGGATCAGCGACATGCTGGTAAACTGTTCTCAGAGGGGGACACAAAAGCCCTCATTTGTAATGTTTTCCAATTTCCATGGCATAAATACTCCCATCATGGCCAATTTAAAGCTGTCAACTGCTTAACAACTAGCTTGAAAAATTCCTGAAAATTTAATAGGCTCTGGTGAGCCACAGAAGCTGGCTTCAGCACACCATTGCCGGGGACCTTGTTTCTCCCTCATGTCGCCAGAGGTAACCATTTCTGACCTGGTGTCTCCAGGGCTGTGGTGAATATGGGGGTGAAGTAGGCCTTCTGACTGTCACAGTGCTGGAGCACAGAAAGGTCTCAGCAAACCTTGGTTTCCTGAACACTTCTCCACCCCAGGAGCAGCAAAGTGCTATATGTATCACCAGTCACTCATTTATTCATTCATTTATTCAACATTTATCAACACCTAGTAGTTTCCTGCTACGTAGACTCAGACATGAGCCTTGCCTAAAAGGCCTCTACAGATCAATTGAGGAGACAGAGTGACAGATCAGAGCCATGGGTGAGAGCTCAATCTTTAGTACTATGAACTAGCTGTGTAGAGGTTGTCATAGGAACAAAAGGAAGGAGAAAAGAGGAATGGGGAATCAAGGAAGGCTTCTTGGAGGAGGAGACATGTATTGAGTTCTGAAGACTGAGATGGTTGAAAAGAGGGAGAAAGTCACATAAAACTAGGGTAGACGTGATTTTTTTCATTATTGCTCCCCTAAGGAGCCTTTTTAGACAACTTTTCCCTAATCATTTCCTCCCTGCCCACCAAGAAAATTTAAAAATACGCTGCATATCTAGTTATGTACTGCATGTATATCTGTGCTTTCTTACACAAAAATGTAAGATTTGTTACTCCCCCAAAACCCAGGGGGCACTATTGCCCCTTGTTGAGGATGTATACTATAGGCCAAGAATCCCAAGGGGGCAGAAACCACAGCCCTTCTTGCTAGCCATTAAACACATAAGCTGTTGATAATTATTTGCAAAATAAATGAATACATAAACAAATGTCACTGCCAGTAGAAGAACTAGTTCAAGAAGCAGGATAGGGAATAAAATAGCACAGGGTGAATGAGGAAACACAGCGTGTTATTCCCATTTACAAATAAGGAAACTGAGACTCCATAAGTGATAGGGTCGGAGGGGTAAGTTTGGTCTGGTTGGCAGGTCCTCAGCGGCCAGGCTGAGACGTCACATTCCAGGCATGGTACGAGATTCTCAAAGCCCCAGCTCACAAGGAGGAATGATTATCATGTGACTTTCAGGTCTCTTTGCTGCTCCCCCTGCGCGATGTGCCAAGAAGGTCCGAGCTCTCCAAGGCGGAGATGAACAAGCACTGGCTAACTCATTACGCTCCAAAGTTTTAATGAAAGAGCTCCAATTACCAAGCTCTCTGCCTTTGGCACTTGAGAATCCATCTCAATTTCCCCTTTCTTTCTGAAGCGACAGTGATTAAGGATTCATTCTGCACATAAAACAAGTGATCAATGGCTTCTGGCAGTTGCCATTGTCTCTCTCTCCCCCCATCAGTAGACAATGTATCTTGGGGAGCTGCCGGGGCCTGAGAAAAATGAGTTTGCCAGACACAGTTCTATTTTGATTTAGATCACAAATAGCTCAGCTCAGTTTTTACATTGATAACAAGGAGATGGGTTCCATTTCCTGAGTTCTGTAATCCGAATAAGTCCATCTCTGTTGAGGGAGAGAGGAAGAGAGATGGCTCTTTTTGTGTGACTTGTAATACACTGGACTTGGATTTTTATGTCAGGTTGACACACAAGGAATCAGTCTAACTGGCAAGTCCCCTTTCCCGGAACCTCTGAGATGGGTGTGGTCTGGTCTCTGTTGGGTCACCAAGTCTGGGGTTGTGGTTCTTTCTCGGCCACCCAAACCAGTCCTCAATAGAGGTCAGTGCAAGACATCTGCCCTGGAGGGTAGGATAGAGAAATTGTCAGCCTGTGGTTGTAACATCCAAGGGGCTTGGGGTGGAGGCAAGTAATCCAGGAAGAGCAAGTTGGTGAAAAAGGAATCGAACCTCTATTAACTTTTTTTTTCTCTCTTTAAAAAAAATTTTTTTGAGATGGGAGTCTTGCTCTGTCACTCTGGCTGGAGTACAGTGGAGCAATCAGCTCACCGCAACCTCTGCCTCCCAGGTTCAAGCAATTCTCCGGCCTCAGCCTTCTGGGTAGCTGGGATTACAGGCATGCAGCAGGATGCCTGGCTAATTTTTGTATTTTCAGTAGAAATGGGCATGTTGGCCAGGCTCAAGAGAGCCACCCACCTCGGCCTCCCAAAGTGCTGGGATTCTAGGCATGAGCTACTGCACTGGGCCAAACTTCCATTATCTTTCCTGGAAGATATTTTAGGTAAACAGACAGATATGTGAAAATAAGTAATTCAGAACCTAAGCTGTTGGAACTTTAAATTATTTTGAGCCTTAAAGGAATAATTATGGGCCTGAGGCACGTGACAGGCAGCCGTAACCTAGGCAGCTGTAATCTTTGTTTTTTTCTCATTATGGATTAAGCCTTCTTCCTTACCTGTGTTGTTTTGTATTAATTAAAATGTGGTAAATGGCTGAAGGATGCCAGGGAAGACCCCTTTCCTCTTACTGTTGACTTTCATTATAGATTAACTTCCTTCCTACCTTTCTTATACAAGACTTCATGGCTCTCATGTTATCTTAAAAGAGAATGTTAAATACACTCTTTTAAGTTGAAAAAGAAATAAAAACCAGCTGTAAAGAAAACCTATAGGGAAAAGAAAACAGACTGCAACTGACTAATTTGTTGCAGTTCTTAAACCAGCCTTGTATTGAAAATGTAATCCTGTTAAATTTCTTTGTTTTCTGCCTATATAAGCAAGAACTTAACTTTTCACTTCAGAGCACTGACCCCATTTCTCTGGAGTCTTTCTCTCCTGGATGGTCATTCTCAGCTGTTTGCTTAAATACATTCCTTAAAACTGGATTCCAACCCATTTGATTATTTCACGCTGACATACCGATTGATAGATAGATACCATTCTTTCAGGAGGAAGGATAGCTGCTTGAGGAGAGGAGATTCAACCTCCCCACCCCAGTCTTTCCCAAAATTACCTCCTTCCCTCCATCCCTTTTCTCTTAAAGGGGAATAAATACTGAATTTGTACCCAAGGAACCAGGTTTAGGAGCAGGAGCCGGAGTCACGAGAACAAAGGGTTTTTCTGTAGGAACAGTGCCTATTATCCAGAAATACACAACCCTGAGCACTGTAGTCCCAAATGTTGAAATCCTGAGAGATCAAAATCTCTACAGTCGAAATTCCTAACATCTAAAATCCCCCAAATCACAACCCTGACAGATAAAAATCCTGGATGTGAAATCCTGAAAGCTGAGGTCTGGAGAAGCCTTTAGTGTCCTTTCAGTTAGGATGGTTGCATCATGTTAGGTGGGACTATGACCTTGTTACTGTCTTCATTTGGAAATTCAGTATGGTTTAAGGAGATGCATATGGGAGCCAAATTGACAAGGGGTAGATTTGTGGACTGAATTTTAGGTGTCAGCTCGACTGGATTAAGGGATACCTCAAAAACTAGTAAAGCATTATTCAGGGTGTGTCTGTGAGGGTGTTCCCAGGGGACCTCAGTGTGTGAGTCTGATGGACTAGGTGGGGAATATCTGTCTTCGTTGTTGATGGGCACCATCCAGCCGGCTGGAAACTCAGAGCGGGCAAACACAGAAGGTAAACTGGTCTTTCTCTAAGATCTGGAGAAGACTTTCCTGCTGCTGTTGTGAGCATCAGCAATTTGACTTCATTAAAGTGAATTATTACAATGTTGACTTTATGTGTAAACCTTGGTTTTGTATGTTAGAAATGTTGAAACTTCAGTAAATGAAGAGATATCCTTTCTTTACATCTGCATTTGTGGAAAAGAAAATTTCTCAATATCTCAGCTCTTTGGACAATTGCATATGTGGTGGTGACCCGTCGTGTTTGATACATCTCGTCAAAGGGCTTAGATTGTCTGTCATGGAATTTCAGATGACTGCACTTATAAAGCTGGGTGCACACAATGGCCAACTATACTGACATGCACTATACATTTTTCTTTTTGTCTTCTTTATGAATACTGTTTGCTCATAACCCTTATACTCATGTGATGGTTGCTAATACACATGAATGTTTATGCTTGCAAAAATATGTGTGTTATTATTTTCTATCTTATTGTCTAAAGTGGCCTATGAAGTGTTCCATAATGTTTTTATTTATTTCTCAGATCCCCCTTTAAAATGTAAAGAAACGTCTTTTAAGTAATTTCTTAAAATTATTTTTCCAGAGTTATATTTTCAGGATTTTGGTCTTTCAGGATTTCAACATTCAGAATTATGGTGTTCAGAATTGTGTCTTTTGGGGATATGGCCCAAACCCCTATCCTTATGCCAGCACCTTATGCCACACAGTTTTGATTATGCAGCTTTGTTGTAAGTTTTGAAGTGGTGAAATTTGAGTCTTTCAATTTTGTTCCTTTTCAAAGATTGTTTTGGCTCTTCTGGAACCTTTGACTTATTACATGAATTTTAGAATCGAATTGTCAATTTCAGCCCAAAAGCCTACTGGGACTTTGATAGGGATTGCATTGAATCTGTAGATCAATTTGGAGATTTTACTTTTAAAGAAGAAAGCAGTCTGGAAGTGAGGCAATATGGTATAGAAGAAAGAATAAATGGAGTCTTCAGTGTCAGGTGGACAGGTGGCCTCTGACCTCCCAGCACTGACTGGTTTTGAGATCTTTAGCACATCAATCTTCTTCAAGCCCCAGATTTCTCATCTGTAAAACAGGCCTAAGGATACTCACTCCAAAGGTGTTCTGAGAATTAAATGAATTTGCCCATGCAGGCTGTAAGGGCAATGTGTGGCACATAACTGTAGCTACCTTCATTTCCTGAAGGCATTGAAACTCACTCAACTAATAGGAGAAAAAGCATCAGAGTAGAAAAATGTAAAGGCTGGAAAGGACCTCTGTGATTAAATTAATGCATGTTGAATTTTCATTGTCTGTGACCTTAATCTTTCTCTTGCCCCTAGAATACTTTTCTCCCCACAATTTTGACAGGATCCCACCTGCCTCTGATGGCCTAGTTGGAGGTAATCTCTTTTCTGAAAGCACCCAGCATTTTTTTTCTTTGACAGCATCTAATTCTGTTTGTCTGTTTTCTACAGATTTGGATACGAGCCTTGACCTCACTTCTAAACAGTAAGCCTATAAAGGCTGGATTCAGCTGTGCCTTCCTTGACATATTAATGTGGAGGGCTTGATAAGGCATGGCCCATTCATGTGCCTACAACATGGGTGTGTGTGTGTGTGTGTGTGTGTGTGTGTGTGTTAGTCTGATTTCTCTGTACTTTTCCAAGCACATACACACCCTGCCTCATGCTCAGTCAGGCTCTGCTAAATAGTGAAATGTTTAAGGATACAGGTGAATTGATTCTGAAGTCTGCAGAAGGGAGGTTTCTTCTGCCTTGGGGGTGGGTGATCACTTCAGCACCCCACTTGGCACAGCTGGAAGGTAGCCAGAGACCTCTCCAGCTGGGATTAATCTTATTGCTTTTAATTTTGCCAGTTTGATGGATCAAAAGTACTATTCTGTCTTGATTGTTATTTCTTTCATGACTGCTGAGGTTGAATTTTTAATATGTTTATTAGCCATTTGTACTTGCTTTTTGATTACCTTTTCCGCTTGAAGTATTTCAACATTTGGATTAGAAGTGATAAGGGAGAGACTGGAGATGAGCTGGCAATGCAGTTCAACAGCTCGTTTGGGGCTGATCAGTCAAGTTCGAAACTGGCTCAGCGTGAGGCATGTGTGCCTGTGTGTGTGCATGTGTATGATGGTTTTTGTGTAGAGTGTGAGTGTGTGGGTTCATAGGTTGAGACACAGCCTGGGAGACTTGGTTCATAGGTTGAGACACTGGAGTCACCACTGACCTCATTCTGTGTGACTGTACATCGTGATAGTATGTTTTTGCCATGTGCTCCCCATGAAATGCAAATTTTAGCAGCACAGCATTCTACATAGGCCCACAGCTGAGATCTGTTTCTGTTAATTCTTTCATTCAAGCCCCCTTGCTGACTTCAGATGTCGGCATCCCTTTCAAAACATCTCTTATGTGTGGATAAGCTTCTGATCACTTCCCTTGGAAAAATAGAATTGAGCATTACATGTCCCTGCGGGGGTGAGATACTGCTTTTCTGTATCTGTTGCCAGTTAATTACCTAAATGTTTGATGAAGACTAGAAGTAGGGCTGGGGCTGGAGGCTGGAAGGAAATCCATGTCCTCCCCGGCAGTGAAGGGTTCCTGATGCATGGAGTGTGCAGTTGGGGCACAATGGTTGGAAGAAAGTCAAGCAAGGCCAGTGCTGAGGCCCAGGGTGAGCTGAGATAAAGAAGTCAGCACTTCATCCTTGCTCAGAACCCAAGAAGGAGGCTTTGTGGATGGCTTTACAGAGTAGAAAATGCTGAGACTGAAAGTGGGTAGCCAAGGGATGAGTATGCTCTAGGTGTTGGTGACAGACTGGACCAACCTGGTGCCATCCGAGGGCCTGACCCGTGGGAAGTGGCAGGTGATTGAGAAGACTAGGGCATGGGGTGTGGATGGCGGAGGTAAATGGTGAGGGTGAAAAACCGACCTTGGGCACCCAAAGGAAGGGATGGGCTTTATTCTGTAGGAGATGGGAACCTAAAGGTGAGAGACTTCAGTCAGAGCATCAGGGAGAGAATCAGCTGCCCGTGTCAACTGATTGGCTGTGGGCTGAGTGACAGGACCAGGCAGGGCTGACTCTGACTTCTGGTTGGGGAGCCTAGGTGGGTGGTGTTGCCAGGAATGTGATACACACACAGGGATGTAAGTAGTGAGTTCAGGATGGATCATGCTGAAATGGAGGAGTCCATGTTACATCTAAGAAGATGGGAGTTTAGAGGAAAGATGTGGGCTGAAGTTAAACGTAAAGGTAAAGGTTTGCCAGTCATCAGCCTTTGGTGATAGTTGAATGTAGAGTTGTACGTTACGTTACCTGGAGAGAAAGGCATGTGTGGAAAGCTGAAGTCCCAGTGAGGACCAGGACTCATGGGTGGAGCAAGGAGAACTAGTGAGGGTAAGTTCACACCAGGGCATTGTCCTGGAAGCATGAGGAGGAGGGCTCTCCCTGGAGGAAGGCACTGGTGACAGTGTCAGATGCCACAAATGCTAAGACAGGTTTGGCCATGTAGCATTTGACTAAGGGTGTAGGCTTGGGTTGAGATGAACCTGGCTTCAAATCCTGATTCCAGCACTTGGTATCTCTGGGGTCTTGGAGATGTCACTTAACCTTAGCCTCATCTTTTGCATTTATAAAGTGGAGAGATGATAACAGAAGTAAAGGCATAGGTTTGTGAGGATTACATGATATACTGAGGGTAAGGTATATGGCACAGTTCCTGGTACACTGTGAGCAGGAAATAAATGCCACTGTTATAGTTATGAGAGGTAAAAATGGTAAGAAAATCTACTTACAAAACTGCAGTAATAATTACCTTAAAAATGCACTCATGTCTTGTCCTACATCCAGTCCCAGACAGGTGGGGGTAAGAGCTTCTGCCAGCAAAAAGACAGGAGCTGGGACCAGGCCAGGAGAAGTATGGTGTGGGCTTGTGAGAGGCCTGGAGTGTGGACTGAGTGTGGACTGAGTCTGGCGTCTGCTTCCTAAGGGTGGAAGTATTAGATTCCAGTCAGTGCAGGTGAGACCCTTGCCCATGGGGTCTGATCTGAGAGGGTTGGCATGCTTTGAGACTAATGTGGTAGTGTTAGGTGGGAGTCTGGATTATTTTTTAGTAAGGATCTTAAAAATAAATCTAGACAAGTATGGTTTAAAAGGATCAGAATAGTGAGGCTTTTAGGAAAGGCATGAGCCCCAGCTTCAGTCCCACTGCCCCCAAGGACTAGTTGGGCAGTGTGGGCTCAAATGCTAGAAGCTTGCTTTATGAGGGAGGAGCTACAGCCCAGTACCCTTGTGGGAGTTCGGGAGCTGGTTCTGCACTGCACAGGCATGGAGAGTGGAGACTAGTCACAGACCTTGCTAGCTCATGGGCAGGGGTCTGCGTAGTCCCAGGTCTGGCTTTCATTGGCCCGTGACCCACATGTGGAGAGTTGAGCCTGCAGGTGACAGGGTATACTCTGGGCATCTGGAGATCATTATATAAGGACTGAATGATGTTAAGAAAATGCCTAGACAGGGACTTTACTTCAGGATGGTGTTTGAATTCACACTTTAAAGAACCCCCCTGACTTCAAATATATTGCCATGATAGGTGAAATATTTTGGAAAATATTCAGACATATCTACATTCAACAAGATAAACATCTTTGTAGGCTAGAATATAAACAGTGATAGATGGTGACTGAGGCCATAGACCTGCTGGGCTCTGGGATTTGGGAATAGGCTGCTGTGAGATGGCAGGGACCAGAAGCTCTAGATTCATGACTGTGGCCTGCACCTAAAGTCACTGACTGGGTGAAAGCAGGTGCTCATGCCCATCCCTTCAAAAGAGGCTGGAATGAACTTCAGTCAGGGCTTGGAGCTGCAGCATTTTATAGAGCTGAATGGCTGGGTGGAAGGAAGGAGCAGATAAAGCCACACTAAGGACCTCAGCTAGCCACCTGCTGGCTCAGTGACAGACGTGTGATGTTTCCAAGATCACCCTGGAACAAGAAAACAACCTTATCAGACCTGGCCCTGGGCTAGGTGTCCTAAAGAAGAAACTGAACAACTCCCACATAGGGAATGCTGAAAATGAGAGAGGGGAGCTAGAGAAAAACAGAAAATACTCACTGCAGATGAAGTTGCTAATGAAAGTTCCACAACACATGAAGAAAACTAATGCTGAAAGTCAGTCAACAAACTTAGAAATCAGAATTCACTCCCACTGAAGTGGGAATAATAGAACAATCTGAAAATGACTTTAAAATGAGTATGTTTAATACTCTTAAGGGTGCAAAAAGAGGAATAACACCTAAAGAGATCAAGAAGTTATGAAACAAAAGCAAGCAGATAGTAGTCAAGAACAGATGTGTATGCAAATGAATAAATAAGACAATGGAAATGAAAAAATTAAGTAATTGTAGTTAAAACATGTTCCAAGGACAAGATCAACTCTAGGCTAGATATGACCAAGAGAGAATCAGTAAATCGGGGAATTATACTGGAGAGTTTACCCCAAATGTTACACAAAGATAAAGAGATGAAAACAGAAAAGAAAAGTTAAGAGACATGGAGGACAGATGGAGGGATTCTAATACATGTCTTCTAGGACTTTCAGAAATGAAACATTGACAGAATGGGAGAAAAGCAGTTTTCATAAAGATGAAAGCTAAGAAGATTCTGAAATTTTGAAAAGACCAAGCCCTCAGATTAGGAGCACTAAATGCTAAACAGGAATATGCCTAGCCCAGTGTCTGACAAATAGTAGCTGCTGAATAAAGATTAGTCCCTGTTTATTCCCTTCTTTCTCCCTTCTATAAATCATTACTGAACATCTTGTATGAACTTGACACTGTCCTGGGCTTTGGATATAAATATGATAAATCCCCCCTGACAAACAATTGAGAGTTTGATCAGGTAGAAAAACAAACAAGTGCATGCAACAAAGTTATGGTCTGTGGCAGAAATCTCTATAGAATCCAGAAGGTGTGAAAAAGGAGGAAAGATACGTGTGTGTGCATGAGGCGTCATAGAGCAGGCAGTGCGTCGGTAGTTTTGTGAAGGGGGATGGGTGAAGGAGAGTGGCAGTGTGGGCAAGAGTACAGAGGCCCGTGCCCCTGTGTCTGGAGAAACTGCGGTCAGCTCACTGTGTTAGAGTGTAGGGTTTGAGGAGTGCACATCTGTCTTTCTTTTTGTCATCCCACCGACTGTGAACTGCTCAATAGTAGTTTGGCTCTGTGGGGGCCCTTACTTTCCCAGAGCACATCCTGCAGGGTCCCTGAACAGCTGACCTTTACAAAATATTTTGCTGACTCACTTGCATAGCCACAGATCTTAGTGGATGCGTTTTCTATCTGGCCTTCTGGAGAACAGAGACTAAATGCCTTCCACGAATGCTGTGTTGCTCCTGCTCAGGCACGACTTTAAACCCAGATCCCTTAGAGAAGCCCTTCCTCAGCCTCCAGGGAGGTGGGGGATGCCGTGGAGAGAGGCCGAGCTGCCCAGGCGGGTGCTGCGCTGAGTCACTGGGGAAGCGCTTCACAGCTTCTCTGTTCTTTCATCTGTCATGGAGGAATGACAACGCCTGCCACTTATGTGTTTCACAGACATGTTGTTATCAGGAACATTGGCAACGCTCTTTGATATATGGAGATGAAAGATACTGGATTAATTCAAAGCTTTATTTGTTGTTTTTTTTACTATTATTAATAGTTAAATTGCCAAACACATTTCTGACAGTCTTGTCAGAAGCTTTTCGGTATGTTCTCTTCCCTGGAAGAGTAAACATTGCCTTTAGAGGCTTGACTACTATTTTTTTTTCTTTCTTGGCAGTAAAAAATGACTTCAAATCACAGTATTTAGGATGATGATATTTTTGATGTACTCTAGCCTCTTTCAAGCTCTTCTACTCCTCACTCCTGTAAAAAATGAAAGGGCAGAGAAAAATTCATATATTAGCCTTGCCTTGGCCTCCAGAGCTGCTGCTTCAGGGCCCCTGCGAGTAGGCGGACATGGGAAGGATGGTGAGGAGAAGTGGTCACCCAGAAACACAGATGGGCTGGGTGTTCCATTTCCTTGCGAGCGTTAGAAGCGGCTATCCAAGGTTCTGGTCTAAATGTTCTGGTATGGCTGTCTCCTGAGTCACTGTGAGCACAGATTTGCCTTCTTAACTAAACGATGAGCTTGAAAGCCTGGATTTTGTGCTACCGTCTCTGTCTTCTGGGTGGAGAAGAATTACTTCAAAGCTAGTGAACTTTACCTTCAGATTCCTTCATCTCAGATCTTGAGGCCTGAGGAAAGGAAATTAGCAAAAGTATGATATATTAAGCACAATCTGTTAAGACCAACTCTCTTTACAATCTAGTTTCTTCTCCTTCATGCTTCTCTCTGTGTCTGGTTGGTGTGAAGCACCCCCAGACACTTGTTGGTGTTCTACTAAAGAACAGTTGATTGGAAATAAGCCTTGTGCCCCCACCTCCCCTCCCCACCAGACGGAATCTTGCTTCGTCACCCAGCTGCAATGCAGTGGTGCGATCGTGGCTCACTGCAACCTCCACCTCCCGGGTTCAAGTGATTCTCTTGCCTCAGCCTTCCGAGTAGCTGGGACTTTAGGTGCCCACCACCATGCCCAGCTGATTTTTGTATTTTTAGTAGAGATGGGGATTCACCCATTGGCCAGGCTGGTCTGGAACTCCTGACCTCATGATCCACCCACCTCTGCCTTCCACGGTGCTGGGATTACAGGTGTGAGCCACCATACCCGGCTGGAAATATGCCTATTTCACTGTAATTCAGAAAGATCACTTGAAATCTGTGTCAGTGAAACAAGTTAGAAGTTACAGATTCCTGATATGGACCGATACAAAGAGCACCTTCTTTTGTCATCTTTATTTATTAAAGAACTGGGAGAAAATTCAGATGAAGATTAATAGACTGTGAAATTAAAGCAATAAGATGAATGATTAAATCAATAAAATTCTTCACTTCCTGATGTCAGATTGTAACAAAAATTTCTGATTCCATTAAAGGCAGCAGTTCTGTAAGAAAGAGGTTATTTTGAAAAGAAATATTGAGTAGGCTTTTGGATTGTTTGCTAATCCAATTAATGAGGTGGAGTGAGTCATGAATGCTTTGGGAAAAGATTTAATTTTTTTTTTTGCTGATTTGATGTGAAATACTGACATCAACCACGATAATAAAACTCATACATCACTACAACAAGGACATTGTTGGTAAAATGGTTGATAAAGTCATAAATTAAAAAGGCATTTGATTAGCTATTCCAGAGAAAACTTGAAAGGCACCAAGATTTTATAGGTTACACATGAAAAAAAAACTGGCCTTCCCAAATGTAACAGCAGTCTTAAAAGTTTATGAGGCCTTATCAATTGAGCTATGAAGCAGGAAAAAACCTGCTTCTCTAAATTCTCAATAATAAGAAACAAGATGAGCAGTGAGTAAACACATGAGATGTCCAACATCACTAATTATTTGGGAAATATAAATTGAAACTACGACCTGTTACAATGGCTAAAATACAAACAATCTGCCAGTATCAAGTGCTGGCAGAGCAACTAGACCTCCATGTTCCTGGTGAGAATGCAAAATGTTACAGCCTCTTTGGGAAATTCTCAGGCAGTCTCCTATCATGTTAAATATATACTTACCATGAGGTCCTGCAATCCCATTCTAATTATTTACTCGTAATAAATGAAACTTATGTTGATGCTAGAATCTATGTTTGAATGTTTTTAGTGGCCTTATTCAGAACCACTAAAACTTGAAACAACACAGATGTTTCTCAACCAGTGGATGAATGAACAAATCGTGGTACATGTGATACATCTGTATAATGGAACGGAAAGCTACTTAGCAATGAAAAGAAACCTGATTCACACAACATGAATGAATCTTAAATGTGTTTTGCTGCATGAAAGAAACCAAGCCCACATCTTAGTTTCTAAATGTCATTCTCCAATAAAAGGAACCAGGATTCCTTAAAGAAATGGTAGATTCCAGGGCTGGAGTAGGGAAAAGACAAGATGATCCTAGAATGTCTTTTGATGCTAGAAATTAAAGAAGTGCAAGAAAGACAGAAGGGAAGCAAGGAAGCAAGGAACGAAGGAACAGAGGAAGGAATGAAGGAACGAAGGAAGGAAGGAAGGAATGAAGGAAGGAAGTCAAAAGGGCACAAGAACCCATCTAAAGAAACTCTCAATGGTCAGAAGTAGAAGAAATTTGAGTAACAAAGTAAATTAAGATAATATTGGATTATAACCTAAAGAATAAAATAAATATTCATGAGTTCAGACTCATATGAAAAATCACTGAAAAATAAATGAAGAAATAAGTCTTCCATAACAGAAGAATTCTCCTTAATAAAATGTAGAGGAATGTGAGAGATGGAAAATCAACATTAAGACCACAGTGTTACTACAATAATAATTGCTGTAAACAAGCTCTACTAATGGATAAAATTAGTAGATGAAAGTTTAAGATTTTTGCCTAGTCTCTGAATATTTCTCTTGCAAATATTTATTAAGCACAAAAGGAGAAATAATAAATTTACAAGGAAGAAATCTGGCAGATGCTACGTTAACCAAGTAATGAAAGTTAACATCAACAGTAATAAGACATACTGACATAGGTCCCCCTGTTATGTGATATATATACACACAGAGGGAATCTCATCTCTGTGGAATTCTTTCCAGTGATGTATAAGCCCAATTTAACCATGAGGAAGTACCAGAAACCTCAAGTTCAGGGACATTCTGCAAAGTGTCTAACCAGTAGTACTGTTTAAAAGGATTAAGATCATGAAAGATGAGGAAAGGACAAGGAATGTCATAATTTGGAGATGACTAAGGAGGCACAACCACCAAATGCAATGTGGTTTGGATCCTGCAACAGAAAGAAAAAATGAGTGGAAAGTCTAGTAAAATCCAAATAAAGCCTGCAATTCAGTTCATAGTATGTAGCAATGCCAATTTCTTACTTTTGATTCTTGTGCTATTGTTACATAAGATACAAACATCAGAGGAAGCTGGGTGAACTATTTGTAATATTTTTGGAAATCTTCTGTAAATCTAACATTATCTTAAAAGTTTTAAAGTTTTCAGTTAATCATACCAGAGGAAAGACTGAATTACTTTCTGATTTTTAGATAGAAAGTATTATATGTAACTGCTACGTGAAGAGATCCAGTCAAAAAGGCAGGAAAAACAATATTATAGCAATGCGAAAGGAGTTAAGGCTGAAAAACTTTTTTTCCCTCTGGATTTTGTGATGCTTTGTTTTTGACAACTTCTTATATTTGTCATTATTGGTGGAGTTGCTTATTTTACATAAATATTTGTACTTCAGTTTGTATTTTTAATCATGTATTAAGAAAATTATTTCTGCTTTGAGCTTCTGCTGGATTGGTCAGGAGACTGGCCCAAAGCTAGACTCTGAGGGAGTATCTGTTGAGCATGCTGACGTCCTACCCCGTTCTTTTCATCTCTGCTGGCCTGGTGTCTATGAAAAGAACAGTTTTCTACAAAGGTTCGCTCCTGTTCTCTGCATAATTGTGATCCCACCAATCTCCACTGATAGTTGTAACATGGTCATGGTGTGTTTAAAAGACACACTAGTAAAGTCTTTAGAGTCCTGTTTACTCTAAGACTCTGCTCCTAAATTTCTGCCTTTCCGTCCAATGGTCCCTGCTCACACCCTGTCTGTATTTTATCATCCACTTTGATTGAGATTGATTTTTTGGGGTTTCCAGTGATGAGAAATCTATTTGTATTTTCTCTCTTTTTTTTAGATTAGTATTTTCTGTTCTAAAAAATAAACATTATTTAAAAGTTGAAAAAATGAAAATCCAAAAAGGAAACCAAGAAAACAATTCCATTTACAATAGCATCAAAAGAGGAATAAATTTAATCAGAGAGGTAAACAATCTTTATGCTGAAAACTGGGAAAAACTGCAAAAGAAACTGAAGAAGACATAAGTAAATGGAAAGATATCTTGTGTTCATAGAGTGGAAGAATTAATGACCATGTTACCCAAAACTAACTACAGATCCAGTGCAATGCCTACTAAAATTTCAATGACAGCTTTTACAGAAACAGAAAAAACAACCTGAATTTCATATGGAACCACAAAAGACCCCGATTAGCCAAAGCAATCCTAAACAAAAAGAAAAAAGCTGCTGGAGGTGTCACACTACCTAATTTCAAAACCTAACACAAAGCTATAATAATCAAAACAGCATGGTACTGGCACAAAAACAGACATACAGAATAATGGAACAGAACAGATAGCCCAAAGATAAATCAACGTATTTATAGCCAACTGATCTTTGATAAAGGTGCTAAGAAAACACAATGGAGAAAGAATGGTCTCTTTAATAAGTGGTTTAGGGAAAACTGGATATTCACATGCAGAAGAATAAAAGTTGACCTTTATTTCACTTCATATACAAAAATCAACTGGAACTGTAAGATTACTAGAAGTTAAACCTAGGGGAGAAGCTTCTTGACATTGGTTGGCAAATATTTTTTGGATCTGACCCCAAAAGCACATGCAACAAAAGAAAATTAGACAAATGGCATTGCATCAAATTAAAAAGTTTCTGCACAGTGAAGGGAACAATCGAGAAAGAGACAACTGACAGAATGGGGGAAGATATTTGCAAACCATACATTTGATGAGAGGTTAATATCCAAAATAGAAGACACTCAAACAACCCAGTAACAAGAAAGTAACCTGATTTAAAAATGGACAGAGGACCTGAAAAGACATTTCTCAAAAGAAGACATGCAAATGGCCAACATATATGTTATTTAAAAGTGTTCAACATTACTAATCATCAGGGAAGTGCAATTAAAACCACAGTGAGATATCACCTCACAGCTGTTAGGATGCAGATTATCAAAATGATAAGGGATAACAAGTGTTGCTGAAAATGTGGAGAGAAGAAAATCCTTGTACACAATTGGTGGGAGTGTAAATTAGTGGAGACATTAGGGAAAACAATATGAAGGATTCTCAAAAAATTAAAAGTAGAACTTCCATATGATCCAGCAGCCCTACTTCTGGATATACAAATAAAGGAAATGAAATTGTATGTTGAAGAGCTGTCTGCATTTTCATGTTTATTGCCGCACTATTCACAATAGCCAAATGGAATCAATCTAAGTGTCCTTCAACAGTTGAATGGATAAAGAAAATGTGGTCTGTATATTAAATACATAATGGAATACTCTTCCTTAGAAAGAAGGAAATCTTGTCATTTGTGATGTGGATAAAACTGAAGAACATTATGCTAACAGAAATAACCCAGGCACAAAAAGACAAATACTGCATAATCTCACTTGAATGTTGAATTTATAAAGGATGAACTTATAGAGGCAGAGAGTAGAATGGTGGTTACCAGAAGCTGGAGTGGGTGAAAGAAGGCCTGGGGAGATATTGGTCCAAGGATACAAAATTTCAGTTAGATGGGAGGATTAAGTGCAGGAGCTCTGTGGTACAACATAGTGACTTAGGTAATAACAATGTATTGTATAGTACTTGAAAATCATTGTACAGTAATTGAAAATTACTAAGAAAGTAGATTGTAAATGTTCTTAGCACAAAAATAATGGTGAGGTAATGGATATATTAATTAGCTAGATTTGGCCATTCCATAATCTATGCAGATATCAAAACATCATGTTGTACAGCATAAATATATGTAATTTTTATTAATTAAATGAATTAATTAAAAGACAATTATCTCCAAGATATTCTATCTATATTAGCCATTGTAAATATTTTAGTATAGCTCCCTCCTGTCTTTGTCATGTGCATGGGGATGTGAGTGTGTGTATTTTAAAATACAGTTGTGATAATGCTACATGTACAACTTTGTTTCCTGCTAACAGCACAGTGTAAATATTTTCCCATAGTGTTTTATGCAATCTTTATATACTTTATATATATATTTTAATATGTATACTTTATATATATGTCAATGAGTGCATTCTCTCCTGTTAAATAAATACCATGGTTTACTTAACCCTTTCTGAATTGCTGAATGCAGTGAAAAACTTTATTTGTGAAACGTCTGTGTGTGTGTGTGTGACTTTTATGAAATGCACTAATGTATGGCAACCAGAAAACTTCAAATAGGTGTAAGCAATTTAGTTAAGAGTAGAGTCTCTACTGGTTCTTGGAGTAGTCTCTTAGAGCATGTGAGGAGTAGGGAGATAATAGCAATAGAAAGACAAGTTTTGGTCCTAGGAAGGGTCTGGAGTTTAGCCTTTTGGTTGAACTAAATGGTTTTCTGCTTCGAGGATGAGTGCCTAAGAAGATGTTTATTAAGCACTAGGAGAAATGAAAACTAATGCAAATGTTTATTAGCCACTAAAGCCCAAGGAAAGACAAGAATGAGACATTGCAGCAGAGAGGAAATGCAATCCATAATAATGGAGAAAACAGCATGTGTGGAGACTTCCAATGAAGACAGACACCAGCAGTGTAATTAAATCAAATCCTTGGACAGCTGAGAGACAGGGTTGTTAATGTGCTGAAGCCCACTCTGCGGCAGAGGAAGCTGAAGATGCGTTGGTGATTAGAGCCTTGGCTTCTGCTGTCAGTGGAAGCTGCACTGATCCTGTGGTCCAGTATCTCCAAGAGAATAATTGTGCTAATTAATAACATGAGTGATATGGAGGGCCTGATTCTGTAGATTTGCCCAGGGTGATGGAATGCAAGTGGTTATTTATTTATTTGGAAAAACCAACAGTATTTTACCAAGGGAGTAGATTATTCCATTAATACAATTTTGACTCCTGATAAAAGGTGTGGAGTTTGCCTCCTAAACAATCCACATACTTTGAAGGGTATAGGGAACATTCAAAAGTCCAGAAATGCTTGGCATGGAAAGAACAATGGGAACTTGAGACACATCAGCCTGGGAACTGTGCAAAAGCCAGTTTAGTGCCTAGAAGCAAGCTGGTATTAGAGATAGTCGACAATCTATCAGAGGAGTCCACTAGATTACAGAGGCTGCCACTCAGCTCAGAGAAAGGGCTTCGTATCAGAAGCCCCAGTTCTTGTCATCCATGCCTTCTTGATGGCCACAATTTCCCACAGATGTTGCCAAACAAAGCAAAAATGTTCTTCTACATGAATCAACAGACCCTGCCAAGTCAAGAGAGCCAGGATCCTCTCAGGGGCCTGGTCGGCTGCTCAATGGAGAAGAGAATATAAAAGAGGGGAAGTGGTTCTTTTGCTGGCTGCAGAATGGAGCGAGCTGAGGTGATTCTCTGACAGTCTCGATATGTGACAGGAGGGGAGTTGTCTGTGAGCCAAACTTAGAGGAGATGTCATTGCCCTTTTCAATGTAATTTTTTTTTTTTTTTTTTTGCTGAATGGAGGCACAATTATTTTGTGGATTTCTTTCCAATAAGGCAATAGTTTTCAGAAGTGAAAGGTAATAAACCCCAGTGACAAAAAACAGTTTTGGATTCTGTTTCCTTCCACTCACAGAATGATGTCCCGTACTTTGGTATAACATTTAAGGCTCTTAGTAATCGTGCATTTCTGCCCCCTTTTCCTGCCTTATGCCCCAGCTGCCCTTGTGGTTTCCAGACTATGTTAGGCTCTTTTTCAATCTTCCAGGTATGAAGTGTTGATGAAGTATATGTTTTCTGTGGCATATGCACTTTTCTCTGTTGATCTTCTTGTGTCCTGTAAGATCCAACTTGACATTCATACCCCCCATAGAGAAGCTGTATCTCAGAAAAGGCTTCAAAAGGAAACAAATAATGCACTCACATTTCTTCTTTATTCTTCTTCTTTTGGAAGCCATTCATAAAGTTACCAATAGGAACAATAGAGCTGCTGTTCATAGAAGAATGAGCAGTGCGTAGACCTGTCAGCACCCTTAGTTTCAGAGCGATGAGAAAGGGGAGGAGTTACTAAAATTCAGACCCAGGAGAAGAGAGTCATACATAAAAGTCCACCTCGACGGAAGTCAGGTGCAGCTGGCCAAATCATTATTCAGGACGTCCTCTCTTGCCTTCCTCCCATGTCCTGCTGGAGCTCTCCTTAACTGCATCCAGGCAGAAGGCAGAGGGCATGAGAGCCTTGTTGTTGTGACTCAGATGGATCAGCCTAGGGCAGAGAGCAGGGCAGGGTAGAGAAGGAAGGAGAGTGTATCAAGAGGAGGAAATGAAAAATATTCAGCACAGTCCACCCCTTTGCTCTGTAGAATCCTTCTTGTCCTTTGTCTATGTAAAAGTTCACATAATTCAAATAGCAAATGCAAAAATGTTATCCATTCGGTTTTCCTTACATGGAAATTATAACCTATGAATCACTACTCATGTTCTTTATATAAGGTAGTAGAAGGCAGGGGGAGAACTTAAATAATTAAATATCATAGCAAACAGAGTCCTTACTTCTGTAGCTAGCTTTGAGGCCCAGGTTGATAATCACAGCCATTTTCTTTCACCACCACATCCATGTTTCCTTTACCCTTTACCAGCTCCATAGGTTAGATGGGATTCTTTACTTAATTTCTGTGTTGCCGAGGATACTGAAAGCTCAATTTCTGAAAGATCAGAAGCTGTAAAATGGTTTTGATTTTATTGACTTCCATTGATCAAGTCAATTGGGCAAGGGAGTACTTCAGAGCGTTCCAGTGAGGATTTGCATTTCAAGCCTAGCCCTAATTTGTACTGGGGATCAGCAATCCATTCCCCCTTGGTAATTGGAGTCATGCACATGCATGCTAGCCAGTAGAATGAGTTTTTAAAATTCCCTTTTATTCAATGGTATGAGAAACCCAAAATGGTCAGAGGGAAACCTCAGCTTCCAATGATTGGAACCATGACTTTCAAACCCATGAAGCCCAAGGCCATGGGGATGGAAAGCAAAGTTTTTGTAAGTGAGTTGTTTGGAATAATGATCAGAGGAACCACTCTCAACACCACTACTGCTTTTTTGAACCCAAGCATCCTGGCTATGGGAAAGATGAAACCTAATAGAGGCTGCTAGTTCAAAATATATTTTGCATCCTGTTGGAGCATAACCTAACCTCACAGGGTCTTTCTTCACTGGGTTCTATCACTAAGTCTTCAGCAGGCTATTGTATTGTTCTATGAAACCGATTACCATCCAAGGAGAGTAAGAACAGATTAATTCCTCAGTGTGAGCCCAGGTCTGACCCTCCCTTGTTGTAAAATGTGTTCCCTGGTTGAAAGTAACATTAAATGAGATATCACTGTCTTGGATATGAATAGTGAGTTTAGCACAAGCAGTTTGGGTAGGAATAACATATATGTGAGAGGTATGCCTAATCCTGTAATGAAAAAGCACTGCTCACTCTGTGATCAGAGGGAGAGGGATCTAATTTAACCTTCGGCTATTTCTTCTTTTAAAGTTACTTTTTCTTAACCTTGGTGTGTGGAGACACTTAAAGGAGTTCATGAACTTGGATAGGAAAAAATTATATCTCCATTTTCACTGATATCTTACTGAAAACATTTATCTCTTTCTTCCTCTCTCTTCCTTTCTTCCTTTCTTTCTTTTTCTTTTTTGACAGAATTTCAATCTTGTTGCCCAGACTAGAGTGCAGTGGTGTGATCTTTGGTCACTGCAACCTCTGCCTCCTGGGTTCAAATAATTTTCTTGCCTCAGCCTCCCGAGTAGCTGGGATTACAAGTGCCCACTACCACATCTGGCTATTTTTTTATATTTTTAGTAGAGGTGGGATTTCACTGCGTCGGTCAGGCTGGTCTCGAACTCCTGACCTCAGGTAATCTACCAGTCTCCACTTCCCAAAGTGCTGGGATTATAGGCGTGAGTTACCACCCCTGGCCACATTTCTTTCAATTATGGGTGTAGTCAACAAACGACAGTAGTACTAGTAGTATCTGTGACTTTATGATAATAGAAGTCACACAGCATTTAATAACATAGTTGTTTGTGAATATCTTGAAATGTCACCTGTGTATCACTACTTTGAAAATACACCGGTTTTTAGGCATGTTGCTGGAAGAAACATGCAGTCTCTCTCTCTTTGTGTGCTTGTGCAATGGTGCCACTAACGATAGTTACTTGTTCTTAATTGGGTCATTCAGATGCTAAGTTACTTTTCAGTATTTCCTGTTTACCATTATTGATACATTTGTGAAAGTAGGTTAGCAGTTTTCAGAGTTTGCTGAAAGTTTGAAAAATGGGATGGTTCAAATGAAAAATCTTAACTCTGTGTAGGATACTTCCAAGTTTGTATTTGCCAAGTCCAAGAATCCCCACGCTACTCAAGAGGTGACAGTAAAGCCATACCATCCATGCTAGACAACATGGGGCTGGTCTGTGGTTGGGAGCAGAAGGAAAAGGCTGGTAATGGTACCTTTGTTAAATGGTGAGATCTGGTCTGGACTAGCTGATTTTTAGAAAGATTCTGAAGTCTGTCTTTAGGAATTGGCAGCTCTGCCATTCCCACTCAGTCTGTGGTAGGACGCGAACAGACATTTCTCACTGTAGCCAGCTCCCCACTTTTGCTCCCCGTGTGCCGCATGGATGCTTTTAAAGAATTCTTATTTTGTGAGTCCCTTATGGAAACTACAAAGTCCTTCAGTATTTTGGAAAACAAAACTTTGCCTGGAAATAAAAGCATCAGACTCTGCACAGATGGTAGTTCTATAATACTTGGTGATTCATCTACTTTTGATATATAGAGAAAATGAAAGCTCCCTACATTGGTGTCACTCATTCCTTTTCACACAGCCACGCATTGACATCATGGGCTCTTCCAACAATTCTGAAATAAGTTCAGCCAATAGCCAGAAGGTCATCAAGTATATGCGAAGTAGGTCTCTGAATTTTAAAAAGATCTTGTCAAGAAATGGGAGCAGAGTATGAGGAGCTTTTTCATCACACGGGGGTCTCTAGCAAGAGAGCCTGACAGCCACTGCTAACAAACTAAGGGCATAGTTTTACCTACTCTAGATAAAAAAGAAAATCCAATAGCAACCAAACCAAACCCAAATATCCAATTAAAAAAAAATGGGCAAAAGACTAGAATAGACATTTCTCAAAAGAAAACATACAAATGGCCAACAGGTATATGAAAAAATGCACAACATCACTAATTATCAGGGAAATGTGAATCAAAGCCAGACTGAGATAGCATGTCACTTTAGTTAGACTGGCTATTATTAAAATGACAACAAATAACAAGTGTTGGTGAGGACATGGAGGAAAGGAAACCTTACACACTGCTGGTGGCATGCAAAGTAGTTCAGCCATGATGAAAAACTGTATGGTGTTCCTCAAAAACTTAAAAATAGAACTGCTGTGTGACCTGGCAATCTCACTACTGAGTACATAACCAAAGGAAATGAAATTAGTTTGTCAAAGAGCACTCGCATGCTTACTGCAGCACTATTTATAGTGGTCAAAATATGGACTCAACCTCAGTGTCCATCATTGAATGAATGAATGGGTAATGCAGCATGTATACACAGTGGCATAATACTCAGCCAGAAAGAGAATGAGGTCCTGTTATTTGTGACAACACAAATGAGTTTGGAGGACACTTTACTAAGGGAAATAAGTCAGATGCAGAAAAACAAATACTTCATGACCTCACTCATGTGAAATCCAAAACAGTTGATTTATAGAAGTAGAGAGTAGAATATTGGTTACCAGAGGTTTGGAAAGGAGGGGCGGTGGAGAAAGGTTGGACTGTGAGTACAAGGCTACAGTTAGATGGGAAGACCATGTTCTGGTGTTCTAGTCACAGTAGGATGACTATAGGTAACAATAACGTATATCTCAAAAGAACCAGAATAAAGGATTTTGAATGTTCTCATCACAAAGAAGTGATAAAGGTTTGAGGTAATGGATTTGCTAATTATCTTGATCATTACACAGTATACATGTCTCAAATCATCCCATTGTACCTCTTAAATATGTACAATTATTATGTACCAATTAAAGAATAAAACTTAAGAAAAATTCATTCTAGAACTTTCCTGAAAGGAGGAATTTTATCTATGAGCTGGCTTAACTTGCAGACATTTTAACCATATGAATAAGATAAATCTTTCTATTAAGGGGCTTGAAGTTACCTTTATGGATGCAACTGAAAAATTAAAAACTGTCTTGCCTTAGATGCTGATATAGAAGAAAAAAGTAGAGGCCGATGTCCTTACAAACTTTCAGTTCCTGGAGTGGTTGCTTTTCCAAGACAGAGTCAAGATACAAATTTCCCTGTCAATTTCTTTGACAAGATAAACCAGAAAACACCTGGAAACTCTAAAAGTCTTTCAAAATTTTTCTCTGTCTTGATGGCACTAAAGTTGAATTATGGATCCATAATGCATTTCTCTCTGATATAAACTATATTGAAAATGTGGACTGAGCCCAAGAGGAATGTGTTGATCTTAAGGGCAAAAAACCTGACTATCATACAAACTTACTACAGTTAGGAGTTTCACCAAAACAGCCTTGGAACATTTCTTTGAAATGTTTCTTGAGACAAGCCTATCTTGGTCCTGTGAAATTAGCTATGGAAACTTACAATTCCACTTGCAACATTATATCTTTGTAAACAGGGATTTTTTTTTTTTTTAACATTTGTAATCATTGAAACAAAAAATCACAATTGTGCTGGATGCTCTGGCTCATGCCGGTAATCCCAGAATTTGGGAGGCCTAGGCGGGCGGATTACTTGGGCTCATGAGTTCAAGAGCAGCCTTGGCAACATGGCAAAACCCCGTCTCTACAAAAAGTACAAAAATTAGTCAGGCATGGTGGTGAGCATTTGTAGCCCAGCTGCCTGGGAGGCTGAGGCATGGGAATCTCTTGAACCTGGGAGGCAGGTTGTAGTGAGTTGAGATTGTGCCACTGTACTCCAGCCTGGGTAGTAGAGCCAGACTTTGTCTCATAAATAAATAAATAACAATTGGATGTCCAACTTGACATATGTGGCCATCCAAGGATCACCCCAGAGTTTAATGTTCTTTTTCTTGAGACAGGTTCTCGCTCTGCCACCCAGGCTGAAGTGAATGCAGTGACACAAGCATGGCTGACTATAGCCTCAACCTCCCAGGCTCAAGCAATCCTCCAGCCTCACCCTCCTGAGTCGCTGGGACCACAGGCACATGCCACCATACCTAGCTAAGTTTTGTATTTTTTGTAGAGACAAGATCTCACTATGTTGCTCAGGCTTAGTCTCAAACTCCTGGGGTCAAGCAATTCACCTGTCTCAGCCTCCTAGGGAGCTGTGATTAAAGATGTGAGCCACTGTGCCTGGCCTGAGTTTAATGTTCTTATTTGGGCTAAATAATATTGACCTATGTCTTAGAAAATAAAATTTAATCTCAATTCGTACATTAGATTATCTCGGTATTTAATGTACCAGTAAAGAAGTACATACACTACTATATCACAAACATATAACTATATATATATATATTCCAATATACACAGATAAATATATGTATAAATATAAAACTATTTTGTTTTTAGAATTTTCTTGCATGAAAATTTTATCGCCTGAGCAGTGGACATCGTACACAATGTATAGTGTTTTATCCATTATCCTCCTACCAACCTTTCCCACTGAGTCCCCAAAGTCCCCGAATGTCATTCTTATGCCTTTGCATACTCATAACTTAGCTCCCACTTACCAGTGAGAACATGTGATATTTGGTTTTCCATTTCTGAGTAGAACTGTATTTTAATGTGAGTGGTTTTCTCTGTAGTCTTATGTATTTTGTTTTATGCATTTAAAAATATTAATCTGAAAAGGTGTCCATATACTTCACTGGATTTCCAAGAAGGACCATGTGGCATAACAAGGTGACAAAACCCTTTTCTAAATGTTATACCAACCAAGGCTGTGGCTACTTAGAGGGAGTCAACCAGAGGATAAATATGTGGCTGATTTTCCCTTCCCTGTGGTCCCTTACTGAGGTTCCCATCCTCTGAACCCTCTGAAAGCGAGGGTTAAGGAAGAGCCTTGTCCTATTCATAGAGGTCCACCTTCAAGGGCAGACAGCAGGTAGAGAAGAGAGAATGGTGGCTGTGGATGGGCCAGTGGAAGATACCTCAGAAGCTTTCTCTTCTCTTCTTCCCAATGCTGTGTTTCTCTACCATACATTTTATGCCTTTGTACAGTAAGTGTATTTTTAATTATTTCAATTCAGTTTTGGTCAGTTAACATTTTTGAGCACATGTTAGAATCCGTATATTACTTTGCTTAATACTTGCAAAGTAGGCGTCAGCACCTCCATTTTATGAAGAAAATAAACTTTGTATATTAACCTTCTTTCTCATCAAATCACGGAGGACAAAGGATAAAAGATTCTGTACAATCTTTTGTACAGGTAAAATGAGTCTGGTACAACTGTTACACAAGTTTGTTAGCTATTGTTAGATGCAACAGGCGGGTGACAACTTTATGCTTGTACTATAGTCTATCATAGAGAATGGAAGTTTAAGTTTAAATATTTATAGTGAATGCTATAGGCCTGTAAATAAAAGAAGACCTGTTTATAGAAAAAATTACCAGTCTAAGATTAGCAGTTTTTATTCTTTCTTAAGGCTCAAAGATTTCTTGTATGTCTATATCCCCATGAGTGTACCTATGAAATTTATATTGACATAAAATAGTCATTGTTTAGGGATTCTTAAAAACACTGCCTCCTCCCTAACTTAGGACCTCATAGTTACCTTTGTGTTGTGCAGTAGCCTCCAAACTCTAGCCTGCTTCTCATTTCTTCCTCTCCAAAAAGTATATACCATAGAAGGGGTGGATAGTAGAATATAGGTGATAGCATCCTATTGCAAATCCTTGGAGTTCAACTGACCCTTTTTTGCTCAAAGAAATTCTGTCCTGCTCCTTCATGCTGAATGCTCATTTTCTCCCTTAGCTGATCAGACTCATTTTAATTGGAAAACTGACCAAGAACAATGGATTCAAATACCAGAAAAACTTCAATTCAAATGTTTATAGCTATGTCTTTCTTAGTTTCAGACTTATACATGCAACCACCTACTCCATGTCACCACACAGATAGATGGACCGGGCATCTCAAACTCAGTATGGCCAAAAGTAGCCCATCCTGTTTCCTTTAAAGTGGGCTTCTTAACTTCTCAACAAATTGTGTTGGAACACTTGAACATACGTAGGTAAATGAGTGAACCCATAATTAACTCAAAATGGATCACAGATCTAAAATATAAATCTAAATCTCTAAAACTTCTAGAAGAAAACAGGTTAAAATTCTTGAAACCTCAAATAAGGCAATGATTTCTTAGATAAGACACAAAAGGAAGGAGTTTAACAATGTGAACACACGGACACAGGGAGGGGAACATCACACACCTGTCAGGGGGAGGGGGGCAAGGGGAGGGAGAGCATTAGGACAAATACCTAATGCATGTGGAGCTTAAAACCTAGATGACAGGTGGATAGATGCAGCAAACCACCATGGCACATGGATATCTATGTTACAAATCTGCACATTCTATGTATCCCCAAGCTTAAAAAAAAATGACAAAGAAGCTTTAACTATAAGAGAAAAGTTGGATAAATTGGACTTCATCTAATGAATGCTTCTCACTCGAAAGCACTGTTATAAAAATAAGGCAATCATAGACTGGGATAAAATATTTGCAAATAATATGTGTGATAAATGAGAATATATGAAGAATCTCACAGTTCATTAATAAACAACCCAATCAAAATGGGCAAATAATTTGAATAGATGCTTCACCCAAAACATGATATTATAAGCACATAAAAAGATGTTCAATATCATTATTCATTAGAGAAATGCAAATTAAAAGCACAGTGAGAAATCATTACACACCTATTAAAATGCCTACAAAAAAAAAAACAAAAACCTAACAATATCAAGTGGTGGTGAAGATACAGAGCAACTGGAACTCTTCTACATTGCTACTGGGATTGCCAGATGGTACAGGTACTGTGGAAAAGTTTGGAAACTTCTTAGAATGCTAAATGTATACTTTGCATACAATCTAGAAATCCCACTCCTAGGTCTTTACTCTTGAGAAATGCAAATAAATGTCCACACAAAAACTTGAATGTTCATATTAACTTTATTAGTAATAGCTCAAAACTGGAAACAATCCAAATGTCCATCAACCAGTAAATGGATAAACAACTTAAAGTACCTACAATGCAATATTACCCAGCAGTATAAAGGAACAAACTACTGACAAAAGCAACAACATAGATGGATCTGAAAGCATTACGTTAACCTTTAAAAAGTCATAAAAAAAACACCACATACTATATGATTCTAATTATGGGAAATTCTGAAAAGGCAAAACTATAAGAACAGAAATCAGATGAGTGGTTGCCAGCGTCTGGGGTAAGGAGAGAAGGGAGTGTCTTCATACAAAGATGCGGGAACTTTATAGGATGATGGAATATTCTAGATCTTGACAGTGGAGGAAGTTACATGACTATCAAACCTCATAGAACTATACATGTAAAATGGGTAAACTTACTGTATTTAATATCTCAATCAATCTCCCACCTAAAAAATTCTTTTAAAGCTTAAAAAAAAGCTGCTCCTCTCCATTTTCTACCTCAAGTACTGGTTATACCTTCCAACCAGATCTTCAACCCTGATATCTGTATCATAATTATTTCTTTTCTCTCCCACAATACCCCAAAGAAGCTGTTACAAAGTCAAACAAATGCTTCCTCCTCTGAAATTCCCCAGTCTCTCTTCACCTCTGCATCTGAACTCTTTCTCTTTCATCCACGCCATCCTCTCCTCCTGCCAGCGTCATTGTGACACCCTTGAGGGGTCTCTCTGAGGTGGCACTGCCCTTTCCACTGTTACTGAAGGGATCTTTGGGAAGTGCACATGTTCTCAAGGCATTCTCCTGCTTAGAACTGCTCATCACGAGTCATTCATTTTTTATGTGATTAAGACCACCCTTTCTTTATGATCTCACTCATGTGTACTTTTTCATTACCACCCCGTCCTACCCAGTACACTCTAATCTCCCTTCAGTTCACACAAAGTATTTGCAGTTCCCAGCATGAGTTACACAAAAGCTCTTCACTCTATTAGGAATTTTCTTACTCCACCCTTTGGTTGGCCAACCCAGTTACCTTCTAGATGCTATTCAAATATACCATCACTCTGGAAAGGCTTTTCTGGAATTTATATTTGAGTGAGACATTCCTCTGTGGGTCCCCACGGCACCCCATGCGTACCATAAACATAAATCTTTCCGAATAGTATATTTTAAGGCTAAGTTGATTGATGCAAGCCTCATGTCGTTTCCGCTCACTTATGCCCAGAACTCTGCACAGTTCCTGTTACATAGTTGAACTGAGTGTTCAATGGGCAAATGCTCAATAGATTTGTCTGCTAGTCAGAGTTATTGAACAAACAGTATGAAGAAACTCTCCTGAAATGGGGTAGTTAAGATGATGAGCTGGGCCTTACTTGAAATTACAGAGTTCCCTGGCCATGGTATTTCCTGTATCACAGACTCCCAGGCACTCCCCACATCCTCCCTATCACCCAGCAGCATTGTTCTGCCAAACAGCTCCCAAGCCATTTCCTACATCCAGGCACATATCTCTGACCTAAGTTATTTTATGGCCAGTGCTCTATAAATGATAGGGTAAAACTGCTGTGTTTGTGTAAAGTTCCTTGAAGATTATTAGAGAAATAATCTAACAGGTTCTCATAGAGAGGGAGAGGAAGGTGTTGAGCAGATTGATTCTTCCCAACCATATAGCATTTTTTTTATGATCTGCAGCCTGACCAATGCTAGTTTTCACTGCAGGGTAGCATATAAAGGGATCTGTTTTCAGCAGACCCCTTTATATGCTACCTTACTGCTTGTAATCAGCTCCACAATGCTGTTAGAGATTGTCTGCTCTTAGAGGAGAGAAGCAAAGCAAAGAACACATGTCTGTAAGTCTTCAGGAAATGATTACAGGAGTACTCTGCAAGTTAATTTTCCAGCCTTTTTTTGCAGAGTCAACTCATTTCGCCCCTCTTAGGCAAAAGGCTCTGGCTCTTGAAGAAACCTGTGTGTAAGTAGGTGACTTTGATGCAAGGCAAGAGCAGGGCTTCGTCCTGGATAAAGGTTGATTGGGAAGATGAATGCTCCCTGTGTGTTCATACTTCACACCGGTGGACAGAGTGATAGTGAACCTGTTTATTTTCCAGCAGAGGGGACGTGGCCATGTGACACGTGAAGAAAGAGCCTGCATTTACCTCCCAGATATTTGACCCTGTCCTTCTGAGAGTTGCCAGGCATATTTCAAATCTAAATCCACAGGAGAGTGTTTCCAGAGCACATGACCTGGCATTTAGACAGAAATGGGGAAACAACCTGAACTGAGATGCATTAAGGAAATCCAATTCCATGACCTTCATTGGTGTCAAGCACAACATCCATGTCTCGTGTCATTTTTTGGTGATACGGCTTGACTGTCATTTTTCTTCCCTCCACAGGAAAGTTCCTACATTAGGAGTTACTGAAGGAAGCACATGATTAATCTTTTATAGACCTATTCACCTAGGTTTGAAGGTAGTTTGTTTACAACATTGTCATTTCCGTGAACCCTGAAGCCTCCCCGGAGCGTGTTTGTGGAGCCAAGGACCTAGCTGAGAGGAATGATTGGTGCTTTCAGATTGAGAAAACACTGAGAACCACTTGGTTTCAATTGGGAGGGGTGGTGATTTTTTAAAGATAGAGTCAGTGACTGGTAAAAATGCATTTCCTTTACATAAATCTCAATCCTCTTTGTGTATATCTTGTTAGTGTGAGGCACTGTGTGTGCTTGTGTGGTTGGATGGTGAACATTTCCAGGCTGAACAAGACTGTGTTCCATTCTGGGGCCACGGCTTCCGAAACATTTTATTTAATAGCAACCCATTGTCCAAATCTCCTAAGAAACCAACATATTTAACAGATAGATTGATAGGCCTTTTAATATCAAAATGTATTTTATAAGTTCAATACTTATGCTGTACATAAGTATCGATGAAACAGGGAAGTGTTGAGCAACACAGAAATGTGAAACTGCTAGTGACTGACAACGGTGCCATTTTTATGAGTTTCAGCATCTACTCTTTCTCCCTGTCTCCCTTCCTGCTTTCCTCCCTTCCTGTCTTCCTGTCTTCCTGCCTTCCTGCCTTCTCTCCTTCTGTCTCTCTCCCTTCCTCCCTCCCTCCTCCTCTCTCCCCTCTCTTCCCCTTCCCTTTCCTTCCTTTCCCTTTCTGCTTTTATGAGACAGAATTTTGCTCTGTTACCCAGGTTGGAGTGCAATGGTGGAATGAATGAGAGCTCACTGCAGGCTTGACCTCCTGGGCTCAAGGGATCCTCCTGCCTTAGCCTCCCAAGTAGCTGGTACTATAGGTGTGTGCTACCATGCCTGGCTAATTTTATGATTTTTGTATAGAGATGAGGTCTTGCTATGTTGCTCAATCCAGTCTAGAGCTCCTGAGCTCAAGCAGTCCTTCTGTCTTAGCCTCCCAAAGTGCTGGGACTACAAGGCATACCCTATGGTACCCAGCCTGTATTTATAATACAACAAACAAAACTTAGGTTGTAGAGTATTAAGAAAAGCCAGATTTCCATAGGTCAGTAATTTCAAGTTGTAAGCTTTCTACAGCTTACTTTGCAGTCTCAGAATACTCTACAATGAAAAAAAAAAAAAGCAGGAGAAGCTTTCTTCCAAGGGCTGAAGAAAAATGAAGTGACCTGGCAGCTCCAAATGGGGGTATAACACATTTACATGTCAACATGCTTTACAGCCATTTGATATAGAATTTTCTTATTAGAAAATGAAATCTGAGGGCTCTGGCTCTGTAGAAGATGAAGTAAACACAGTTACACTGTCTCTGCAACTAAAAGGAAGGGGAAATCCTGCACAGAATGCACAAAGCAGCTATCTGAAAACTCTGAAGAGTAAACGGCAGCAGGCAGATTGGGAAGGAGACTAGAATTTGAAGTTCCACCAAACTGGTGGGGAGGAAGTTTCCCTTTTCGTCTTCCTCTCTTATTATCTGATTTGCACTCAAAGGCAGCCTCAAACCCAGAAATGCACACTTGGTGTGGAAGCAGAAACCCTAAGATAATTCCTCTTTTTTTGGCCGAAAGAGCAGGGAAAGGGCTCCTTCAAACCTAAGAGAGTGGGAAAATTCTTCACCCCCAACATCCTGCCTTCTTTCATGCCCTGTCTCTAGGCAATATTCCAGCACAGCACAGAGACAGCAGTGGTGACTGACAGGTGCCTGAAAGTCTAACAGAGGCAACCCTTCATTCTGACCAGAATACCCATAGTCCCAAGAGTGTGTGGTGACTCTCTATTCCTTTTATTCTTTCTCTGTGCTACCGTTGCTTGGCCCTGTGCTCAGACACATGGTGGTAAGTTCATGGCAGAGTTGGGAAAATGGAGCCTCAGTTTTCTGGCTGGAGGACTCAGAAGAGAAGCCCCAGAAAGCCATAAAGTGTTAGGGAGATCATGGAGAGAGGGGAGGTCAAGGGAGTGGGTCCATAAAATTGTGTGTGAATTCCTGGATTCATTTTCAAACTGTGCATGCATGAATCTACACATTGTACCACAAGCTTTGAGAACTGAGTTGCAGGGTCAGTCATCACGGAGGTCCCAGACTAGCTATGCAGGAAGACAAGCAGCGTAGATCAAGGTAGCCCAGCCAACATTTTGAAATATGAACTGACAATGTACCATAGCCCATAGAAGGCAGGTTAGAATTTGCAGCCAGAACCTAATCTAGTTGATTGCCAACTAATACAATAATCAACATTCTGTTTAGGATTTAAACAAGACCTAGGCTCTCATAACACAATATCCAAAATATCCTGGATATAATCCAAACTTACTCAGCATTTGAAGAATAAGGAAAAATTCAACATTCAAAAGATAACCAACAGGCACAATCCTAAGAAGACACAGATATTAGAAAGATCAAGGACTTTAAAGCAACTATTAAAATCATGCTTTTAAAAATGTGGTCAAGCTTTCTTGATATTAATAGAAAAAGTCTGAACAGAGAAATAAAATATGTAAAAAAAAAAACAAATAGAAATTAAAAATGGAAAAATATAATAGCCAAAATAAAAAAAAAATTTACTATCTGGCTCAATAGCAGAATAGATATGATGGAGAAAAAAGCCAGTGAACTTGATGATAGATCAGTAGAAGTAATAGAATTTGAACAACAGAGGGAAAAAAAAGATTAGAAAAGCAAAAAGAAATCAAAACCTCAGAAACTGTAGGACAAGAAAAAAAAAGGGAAGAAAGAAAAATTGAGAGAGAGAGATCTGGATAACATATCTGTGGATCAGTGAGATTTGTAAACATGCAGTCAAACCACTGGTTAAGTGCATGGAAAATCTTTGCTTTCTTTGAGGAATTCATATATTACTGCTTAAAGACAGTGAGAAAAACGTAGTTATCATTGAATATTTCCCTGTCATTTTGGTTGCCAGGAATCTGGGAGTTAAATTTTAGGGCCAGCTATAACTGTAAGTTTGAAAGCTTCCAGCCAGCCCCTGCCTCCGTTTTTTTTTTTTTCTTCAACTTTTATTTTAGATTCAGGGAATACACATGCAGGTTCGTTACCTGGCTATATTGTGGGATGCTGAGGCTTGGGTTATGCTTGATCCTGTCACCTGGGTACTAAACATAGTACTCAATTGTTAGTTCTTTAACCCTTGCCCCCTGCCCCCCAAGTAGTCCCCAGTGTCTTTTGGTGCTATTTTTATGTCCATGAGTACTCAATGTTTAGCTCCCACTTATAAGTGAGAACATGCGGTATTTGGTTTTCCATTCCTGCATTGATTTGCTTAGGATAATGGCCTGCGGCTGCATCCATGTTGCTGCAAAGGACATGATTTTGTTCTTTTTTGTGGCTGCGTATTCTGTGGTGCATATGTACCACATTTTCCTTATCCAGTCCATTGTTGACAGGCACCTAGCTTGATTCCATATCTTTCCTACTGTGAATAGTGCTGCGATGAACACACAAGTGTCTGTGTCATTTTGGTAGAATGATTTGTATTATTTTGTATATATACCCAGTAATAGGATTGTTCCAGCCAGCTATTTTACTATTTATTTCTAGTACAAAAGCCAAGAAAAAAATAAAAGGCATGAGATTGGAAAAGAATAAATAAAACTGATTCTATTAGCAGATGATTGTCTTCAGAGAAAACCTTGTGAAATCTAAATATTCGAACGAGTAAAGGGATTTAGCAAGGTTATATATTGTCTATAGGATCAACATACAAAAATCAGTTTTATCTCTAAATATTGATAACGACCAACTGGAAAATGAAAAAAAAAATTAGTCTAACTTACAGTAGCATTAAAAACACCAGGATACTTAATAAATCTAAGGAAAGATATGCAAGATCTCCACAGTGAACATCAGAAATGTTGCAGGGAACAATTACAGACAATTGAAAGGTGGAAAAAAGAGGAGTTATACCATGTTAATTTTGATTTTCAAATGTAGAACTAACCTTGCATTCCTTGTATGAAATTCTCTTAATCATGAACTATTAACATTTTCATATAATTCTGGATTTGATTTTTAAATAATCAGGAATTCTTTTACGTTTATGCTTTTCTTACAAAACTCATGTTTTGATATCGGAGTTATGCTAACCTCATACAATGATTTTCATTCCTTCTCTATTTCAGTCCTTCTACTCAAAAATATATATATGGTTGATATTACTTATGCTTTAAATTTTTGATTAAAGTAACTTGAGAAAACACCTGAGACTGAACTTTTTACTGTAGAAATAATTTACTAATTGTTAATTTTTTCAGCCAAGGGCTACTTAGATTTTCTGTATCTCCTTTGTCAGTTATGCAAATTTGTATCTTTTAAGAAATTGATCTGGCGGGGGGGTGGTGGCTCAGGCCTGTAATCCCAACACTGAGAAAGCAAGGCAGGCGGATCATTTGAGGCCAGAAGTTTGAGACCAGTCTGGCCAACATGGAAAAACCCCATCTATACAAAAAATACAAAAAAAGCCAGGTGTGGTGGCGGGCACCTGTAGTCCCAGCGACTGGGGAGGCTGAGGAAGGAGAATTGCTTGAACCTGGGAAGCGGAGGCTGCAGTGAGCTGACACTGTGCCACTGTACTCCAGCCTGGGTGACACAGTGGGACTCTGTCTCAAAAACAAACACACGAAAAAACAAATTGATTTGTGTCTTCTGATTTATCAATTAAATGAAATTATCACTTCATTAGCATAAAGTTTTTCATAATATTTCTTTCTTTCTTTCTTTTGTGTGGTTTCTCTGGTGATATCCACTCTTTTATTCCTGATGCTGGTAACCTATGTTTTACTCTTTTATTTTTGATCTGTCTAGTTACAAGGGTTATAACATTTTAAATATTTTTACAGATCTAATATTTGTTTACATTTATTTGCTTTCTTGTTTGTTTATTTTCTATTTCATTGGCTTCTACTTTTTTGTTTCCATCATTTTACTTATGTTGATTTTAAATTAATCTTTTTTGCTTAGTTTCTTAAGGAGAAAGTTCATATCACTGGTTTTATGTATTTTTTCCCTCCAAATAGAAGCATTTAGAGCAATGAATTTACCTGTCAGCAGTGCTTAATCTGCTGAAAACAGGTTTTCAATTCATGTGTTTTAATGATCACTTTAAGACATTTTCTAATTTTCTTCATGTGTTTTTCTTTGACTCATGGGTTATTTAGAAGTGTTTGGCTTAATTTCCAAGTATGTGATGATTCTTCATATATCTTATTACCCTTTTCTAGTTTAAGTTCATTGTGGTCAGAGACTGTTCCTGTATGAGTCCAGTCCTCTTAAATTTATTGAGCCATGTCTAAGCATACAATCTATTTCAGTGGATTCTTTACACATTGACTTGTGAAGAATGTGCATTCTGCTATCAGGTGAGTACAGTGTTCTATAAATATTACTTAGGCTAAGTCACTTCATTTTGCTCAAATTTTTATTCTTACTGATTTTTATTTACTTGTTTCATTGATTACTGAGAGGGCCGTGTTAAAACCTGTCACCATGACTTTCAGTTGGTGTATTTTTACCTTTCAGTTCTGTCAGTTTATGCTTTGGGTGTCTTGCAGTTCTGTATATTTGGGATTGTAATGCCTTCTCCCTGAATTGATCCCTTTATCATTAGGAAAGGTCTATTTTTATCTCTGGTCCTTGTTTTGAGGACTACTTTGTTACCTATAAAGCCATTTATGAATGGTTCTTGCATGGTGTACTATTTTCCATCTTTTAATACGTACAGTTTGATCTTGATTTTTTGTCTAGTCTGACATTCTCTAATAAGTTATTAATATGATTAGCTTTAAGTCTACTATTTTGCAATTTTTTTTTCTATTCTTCCCATATGTTTTCCTTTTGTTATTCTCTTCTGACTACTTACTATTTGATTAAATGACTGTGTTTGAGTACTCCATTTTGCTTCCTCTATTGGGCTTATTTTTTTTTGACTTTTTACATGGTTGCTCTAGGGATTACAACATACTTCCTAAAACTATTACAGTCTACCATGAATTAGTATTATACTATTTCACTTATAATATAACAAGTTTGCAATAATATACTCCTACTTACCCCATCCCATTCTTTGTGCAATTACTGTCAATTTAACCACTGTATTAAAACCCATAATGGATTGTTATTATTTTTTAACAATTATATTTTAAACAAATTAAGAAATTAAAAGGTATGTATTTTACCCACATAGATACAGTGTTTTGCTTTGCATATCTTTATATAGATCCTCATTTCCATCCAGTATAATTTTCCATTAGCCCAAAGGTTTCCTTTAATTGCAGTGTAGGTCTGCTGCTGGTAAATTCTCTCACTTATTTTGACTTTTATTTTCAAAATATATTTTTCTGAATATAGCATTCTAGGTTGACAGGTAGTTTTATTTCATTTATTTGTAAAAGTTTTAATTTTTCTGGGTATATAGTGGTAGTTCTATTTTAGCATTTTAAAGATATTATTCAGTTGTCTTCTGATCTGCACTGTTTCTAATGGGAAGTCAATAAACATTTCTATCCTTGTTCCCTGTAGGCAATGTGTGCTTTTTTTTGGCTGCTTTTAGGATTGTCTTTTTATATTTGCAATTTACCTATTTGGCTGTGATATAGATAGGTGTAGTTTTCTTTGTACTTTTACTATTTGGGTTTGTTGAACTACTTGTATGTGTCGTTTTGTATTTTATATTAAATTTAGGTGAAAAATAAATGTTATTTATTTGAAGAAAATTATTTTTCAAACTTTTTTTCTACTCTCATTTTTCTCTTCTACTTTTGGGAGTCCATTTGTATGTATATTGATCTGATGTTTTCCCACATGTCACTGAGACTCTGTTCATTTCTTTTTCAACCTTTTTTTTGTTTCAGTTATGATGCTTTCTGTTTCCCCTGAAAGTGATCTTGAAGGGCTACTTTATTTTGCAGTGTTTATTCGTAAGCTAATCCAGTAAATTTTTTCATTCAGTTATACTTTTCAGTTCTAAGATTTCTAGACTGCTTTTTATTTTTACGGTTTCCAATTATTTACTGAGATTCCTGTTTGTGCACTCATTATGTCCATCTTTTCTTCTTTTCTTTCTTTCTTTCTTTTTTTTTGCGATGGAGTGTCACTCTTGTCACTCAGGCTGCAGTGCAGTGGCATGATCTCAGCTCTCTGCAACCTTTGCCTCCTGGGTTCAAGAGATTCTCCTGCCTCAGCCTCCCCAGTAGCTGGGATTACAGGCACCCGCCACCCCGCCCAGCTAATTTTTGTATGTTTGGTAGAGACAGGGTTTCACTACGTTGGCCAGGCTGTTCTCAAACTCCTGAACTCAGGTGATCTGCCCACCTTGGCCTCCCAAAGTGCGGGGGTTACAGGCATGAACCACTATGCCTAGCCTTCTGCTTGTTATTAGTTACATTTTTCTGCTTCTTTATACATCTTTTTTTCTTTTCGGATTATGTACTAGACATTGTTGAGAGATTGGATTTCACCGTCTTTTGCTCTCCTTTTTTTTTTTGAGGCAGGTCTCGCCCTCTGTTGCCTAGCCTAGAGTGCAGTGACACCATACAGCTCACTGCAACCTCTGCCTCCCTGGCTCAAGTGACCCTACTATCTCAGTCTCCAAGTAGTTGGGACTACAGGCACATGCCGTCATACCTGGCTAGTTTTTGTATTTTTTATAGAGACAGGGTTTTGCCTTGTGGTCCAGGCTGGTCTGGAAATCCTCAACTCAAGCAATCTGCACACCTCAGCCTCCCAAAGTACTGGGATTACAGGCATGTGCCATCACACCTGGCGTCATTGTCTTTTCTAAAGTTTTGTTTTGTTTTGTTTTGTTTTGACAGGCAGTGAATTCATGGTTGTATTGGTTTGATACCTGTTGAGCTTGAGGAATAAGATTTGCCTTGGTGACTCTAGACTGAGCTCTTATTCTGGACTAGAGTCCCAGTTGAATTGACTGGGAGTGTACAGCAAGATCTCTAAAGTCTCTTCAAAATTTCTCTGTTTATAGCACTTTGTGACTTCTGTAATCTTCATTTGTATTATATTGCCTGAACTTGTGTAGCTTAGTATGTGCTTTGAGCATATTCAACTTAGTATTCTACCAAAAAACTAAAGTGATCCCTACACTAATTTTTGGAATTCCTTCTCTCTGTGGCTTCCTCCTATATGATACCCTGTCGCACAAATCAACCTACCTCATTAGCCCTGAATTCCTATTTGTACCTCTTCAGCTCATCTAGACCTCAGAGTTCTGCTTGGGCACCACCTACCTACTTTGTGATCCAGAAAGTAACTGAGCAGAAAGGTGGGTGGCTTTGACTATCACCTCATGTATTTTCTTCTCTGAGGGATGACAGTCCTGTGGTGGGTCTTCACAGAGGGGCGACAGTCTTATGCTTCTTGGGGATAACAGTCTTCTGCTATATTATGTTGTTCAATCATCACAAAGAACTTATTTATTAGATTGGTAGAAAAACAATGGCGGTTTTTGCCATTACTTTAACGGCAGTGCTAGCACCATTATTTTAATGGCAAAAACCGCTATTGCTTTTGTGCCAACGTAATATATACTTTGCTAGTTTGAGAGCTGTTTACAGCAGAAAGACTAGTCTGCTACCAAGTACTTCATCATGAGTAAAAACAAAAGTCTCACTTATTTTTTGAGTATAATCTATTATTTAAAGTGGAGTTAACTAAATGCATCTACTGTTTTCCCTTATCCTCTTTAAAATAAGTCAAAAGCCTATGTAAGCATCCAAAATATCAAGGGCTAAGATCATTAAATATATGTAATCAACACAATTTCACGAATAAACTCTATGAAGGTATAAGTTGGTATTGATGTTTGAATTATGAATTTGGCATGATAATTTCTAAAACTGTATAAAGGAAGAATTTAGAAAAGGTAAGATAACAGCTCTCTTTAGATCTAATATTGGAAGTTATTTTTCCATTTGGAAGCATTGATTTCTTTCCTTCATGGGTTTTTATGTGATGCACTGATTGATGCAGCTGCCTTCGGATGGCAAGTCCATTGCATTTCATTTTTTATCATCTCCAAACATCTTGATTCAGGCCTCAGAGTCACTGATTGATTGCAGTGCTATCTTGAGCATTGTAATGGGTTGTTTTGTTCTAAAACTTAACCACTGTGGGTACAGTGAAGGAGAGGAGTTTATTATTTTGTAGATCCTGTTTTAAATGGCTAATTTTATGACCATTCATTCAGATTTCTATAATTTGTGACTTATGGTTCCTAGGAGAGTGCTAGCAGAAGTCAATCTTTCTTAGGAAGCTTTTTCTTTGTAGCAGAAACAAAGAGTTTTAAGGATACAGAGGACTCCTCTACCGTATTTTCCCAGGGCGACCTAGACATGCAGAGGGACTCAGGGTTCCATATGTCATAGAATGTGGCTCTGAAAAGTGAAGCACATTGTTTGGCTTCCCATTAGTGCACTGACTGAGTGTAGCAAGAGCTGAGCTTGATGTCCTGAGCTCAGATTACAGAAACAGGAAAGCTTGTATGTTTCCCCACTTTTGCTCTCTATTTCTAATTTATCCAAAGATTAATCTCCTTTGTCCAGGGCTGAAGACTATTTCCTCAGTCTCTAACTAGTCCTTCATTTAAGACGATATTTCTTAGGCCCAATATATATAGAGTGTTTCATGCAATCTCAGTTTTTTTCTCTGGTAGGAAGAGCTTGGAAGAAACATGGGTATATGGACACTATGTAGGAATTGAGCTATATTTTAATAAAGTATTTAAAGAGTATATTTTAATAAAGTATTAAATATTAAAGTAGTAATAAAGTAGTAATAAAGTAATTAAAGTAATAATTAAAGTAGTAATAAAGTATATTTTAATAAAGTATTAAAATATTTCTTAAAATCATTGACTTTGTCATACTTGGTTAGGTTCGCTGATTTTTTTCCCTGTACTTCTTGAGAGTAATAAAGCTATATTTGTTTAGATAATAGTTCCCAATCTAGACTTTCTCCCTAGTTAATCTAATTGAATTAATAACATTTTCCTGTATTTTAATTTTAGGACTCAAAATGAGCATTTTTCTCTTTCTCAGTTTTTAATGCTGTTTAGATCTGTTCAGTAGTTTAGCAAATAAATCATATTATTCATTTAACTTTAAAAATGCTCTCAGATGATTTTTAGACTCTATTGATGCAATATGTTTATTTGCTGTAAAATTTCATGTTTTCTAATACCATGCATAGGTAACTCACAAATATGAGTAGCTCAGGCCTTCATTTGTCTTACAGTGCCTTTGACTTGCTGTTCTGGGACACACACTTCAGAGCAGCTTGTTTGGAAAACTGTGGAGTGGGTGGATTAAAGAATTCCTCTAATTCTCCACACTTAGAAGTATATGATCTGTCAGACCCGCTTACCGAATGGAGACCTTATGAGGACCTGAGATCACAGATGGGTTGAGATTTCTCTGAATCCTCCTGTATTCATACGTTTCCCCCTCTTTTTACTGTGAAGACTTGTTAGGACACTTGCCTCAGACAAAATTATCTAGAATTTTTTTAAAAACTCCCAAACTGGAATTGATAACAATCTTTAACTTCCTACATGTAAAGAAAGAGAGAAGATACTTTGATAATAAAACAATAATAACTAAATTTAGTAACAGTTGGAATTTACAAAGGACTTTCTAATGAAAAGCTCACAACACCCCCAGGAGCCAAGGAACATTGTTATCATTATTATTATCATCACCATTACACAGAGGAAGGAATGGAGCTTTCAGCCCTATTATACAAGGATGTTAAGGAATGTAAAAATGAGAAGAGCTTGAAAAGAGAGTAGAAAGATTCTCGAATTCTGAAAATCAAATTTTGTTTTAGATTGAACTGAAGAACTAGAAGGGATCTGTGTAGTCTGGCTGCTAAGTCACACACTGAGACATAGACCTGGGAAGCCAGATATTTACCAGTCATTGAGAGGCTGCCTGGTGTCAGAGCTGCAGCAGGGTCACCTCCTAGGGCACTGCTGACTCTCTATGTTCTCAAAAAACTGCATTCTCTGGACTGTTTCTCAGGACTTCTATCCAGACTGGATGTGGTAAGAAGGTCTGGCTTATTGCGGGCATTGTCAGGGCAGGTAGCTACTTAGGTGTGGCATGCCCTGCTCTGAAGTCACCTTTGCTTTAAGTCATTGGGTATCTCAAGACCCTCATTAAAATGCAACCCTATGACATGTGAGGGAAAGTCATGTAGGCAGTAAGCTCTCTGGCCTCACTAGCACAAATTAGTTAGTTCAGTTGGCTTGTTGTCACCTTGTAGTCTGACTTCCAAAGTGAGAGCTCACTGGGCTGGAACATTTAGATTGGGAAATGAAGATAATGAAAGGCTATAGTACACAGGGCTGGTAAAGGCAGACCTAAGTGGGACACCATGATGGGCAGTTTTGGACACTGGGCAACTAGGTGTGCCAGGTTGGGAGGACACCAGGCTTCACTTATTTATGCACAGGGCCTCTTCTGTCCATATCTTTCAATGGGACTTCAGGCATTCTTTGATCAGTTGTTCACGCGATCATCAAACATCAGGGATTACTTTTTTCCAAGAAATTCTGCTGAACCTATTATAGGTAGAGGTGACTAATTAATTAATTAATTAACCCATAATGCATTATTGAGAACCAAATATAAACAAGGCACATTGCTAGACACCAAAAGAACACAAAGATGACAGTGAGGTCGTCTTTGCCCTCAAAGAGTCCATGGTCTAGTTCACAAATAAGTGAAATGAAATAAAAGGGGGGTGGGTAGAGTAGATGCTCTTGGAAATATACAGGAAAAAAAGTGTTATAAAATCCAGAGAAGCTTTGAGTGCCTAGGGGGAATTAAAGAAGGATTCATAGAGGAGAAGCTATTGAACTGGTCTTAATGTTTGAGAAGAATATCACTCCCAAATTTTAATCCTCAGGCCATACCTCTCTCCTGAAGCCAGACTCATATGTCCAATAACCTTATGCAGACATTGAATAGATATTTTATATCCTGCATGTCTATAATTAGACTTTGATTTTACCACCTCGAACTGGTTTGTTCCCCAGTCTTGCTGATTTCAGCTAAGGGAACTCCATTCTTCCAGTTGGTCAGGACTTTCCTCTTTTCCTAAATCACCCCTTTCATTTTTTTGCCAGAGCCACACTTTATACATTCAGTAGATTATTGCTGTGAGACTTAGATTTTTTATGTGTTCATGAAACTGATAAATAGCTAATAGGGACTCAACAGTATTTAAATAAAAGATCTGATGGAAGATGATATTTTACACTTGTAAGATAATATACCTAGAGTCTCTTATTTGTGGCCAGGACTGCAGACATCCCTGTATTGTATAGAGATTCATACATTCATAAGATTTGTGTCACACTTTACCATTTGACCAAGTGTGCTCTCACTGTATACTTCCATTTCATTTGACAACAGGAATGTTGCCACAGGTGTCTTTACTTTTCTCATCCCCTGCATGAGGAAGCATAAGGAAGATGAGTGGCTTACCTGTGACCTCACAGCTGGTATAAGGAAGAGCCCATACTCACAGCCTGGCCCCAAAGCCTATTGGGCAACTTGGGCCTCTAGGCAATCGGTGATTCAGATTGATTGTGAAAGAGGGAACAGCAGTGGATTATGCTGAAAAGGAAGTAAGACTCCGTTGTGGTAGGCTTGGAATGCCACTCAGAAGTTCAATTGTTTGTTTTGTTTTGTTTTCTTTCATTTTGAGAGGGAGTCTCACTCTGTCACCCAGGCTGGACTACAGTGGTGTGATCTCGGCTCACCGCAATGTCTGCTGCCCAGGTTCAAGTGATTTTCCTGCCTCAGGCTCCCAAGTAGCTAGGACTACAGGTGTTTGCCACCACACCTGGCTAATTTTGTATTTTTAGTATAGACAGTGTTTCACCATGTTGGCCAGGCTGGTCTCAAAAGTTGGATCTTGATCTTCTCAAACCGAGGTCTCCCAACTAAGACCTACTCCTTTCAAGGGGTGTGCTAGGCAGTCCGCTAGGGCACAGTGAAATAGTAAGACTTCTGTTTAAATTTGGAAACCTCCTTTTTCTAAATATATTTTTGTTAATGTTTTATAATATGTTAACATATTTGCAAGTAAGACATGATATATATATACACACAGACATATATTCACACACACACATATCTCAAAATAGTTTTTATTGATAAGAGTGCAATGATCCTTTTTGAGCAAGACAGTATTATGAGGACAGCAAAAGTTTAGGGAAATCAATTTGCGTACCATAGCCAGGGACATGAAGAGAGCCCCTGTACAAGAGGGATAGTGACCATAATACCAGCCAGTCTGTTTTGTATGGGGGAGCCGAAGTTACATCATATGAGTGAAAATACCCACAAATATAAACAGGAAAACATACTAAAAAATGCAAACAGAATTCATATTTAAAACTTCTCAACAGCTGATGCTAGGTACTTGGAAATCAAGGACTCCATTAAAGGGTAAGAGGAGAAGCCTAAAAAGTAAGATGAAGAATTTAGAACAGATGCTGAGGAAATGCTTTTCAGATCCGGCTGAGAAGATTTTGAATTGTTTATTTATTTGGCATTCCTACTGTCTATTCTAGAATCATTAAAGCCGTAAATGTGGAAAAATAAAAACACTTTAGAAAGTGGAGCTGTGCTTTGAAACACTAGATTGAGTTTTTAAGGCATCTTTGCCTTTTTATACAGGATAGCATTTATCATTCTGTGGTCCAGCGCTGATCAAACATTAGCAGAAAGGCGTTGGGGGATGAGGGGTGAAGGAAATGGCCGTGTGAAGAAACTGACTACCCAAGCATTAATAAGTAGGAAGTTCCATTTGTTCTTAACTTCCTCAAACTTCAACATTTTTATGCCCAGAAATGAAGACGACATTTTCTTTTCTTTTTTTTTTTTTTTTTCCAAACTGAGCTGAATCTGTGTTTGAGGAACTCTGGCTTTATAAGCTTTTATTTTACAAGGAACAAAGTGGCAAACTCTAGTTTAGTTAAAATTCCTGTAACTTAAGAACCAGTTAAAAAGAATCTTGGTGCAGAACAGTCTGTTTGCCAGAGTGAGGACTCCGCTGGCGTGACAACTATTTTTAGGGAGAACGCTGGCAGGCAGCATTCTAATGAAAGGGACAACAGAAGTACTCTAAATGCCTTCCCTCTTTATCCAACCTAGACTGGTGAGAGGCCTGATTTTACAATCACATTTTCCTTAGTTCAAAGATTTCATGTATCTGTGCATATTTCATATGGTTAAAAAACTGCTAAGTTCCATGGAGAGGTAAAAATAACTGTTTCAAAATCCACAGCTTAATAGACATTGTTGGTTGGTCAGGATTGATCAGCTCTTAGCTCCAGGAAAGTTGCATTGAGAGACATCAAATATTAACCAGGAGTGTAATTAAAGAGAGCATTGAGTAAACCTGTGTCACTGTGCGTAAGTGAAATTCAGACTTCTACTGGAAGAAATAATGCATTTACTGTTATGAATGTCTTTGTTGAAGGCAAGAGTTTTTTTTTTATATCTAACAAAAGATTCTACTTAAATGACAGAAATGTAAACAGGACATTCCTCACTGCTGCCTCTAGCTTTGGGTTTCTTGTGGTTCAGCTTCTTGTAAGAATTCTGCCGAAGGGCTGGTTTTACAATCACATTTTCCCTAGTTCAAAGATTTCATGTGGGAAAGGGCAGGAGGAGCCCTGAGCTGGGTGGAGGTCAGGAGACTTGGGTCTGGCTAATCACTGTCAAGAATTGATTCTTCAGTGTGACCTTGAGCAAAAGCTTCTGTTCTTGGGTTTCAATTTCTTCTCCTATCATATGGAGTGGTTTCCCGAGGCTCCCTCTAGCTCTAAGCGTGTGACTCTGTATCTATAATTTTCTAGGTTTCTCCTCTTTCCAATCGACAACACGAGAGTAACTTTTCTTTCATCTGGCCACAGAGCCCTGCTCTGCCCGGGTCCTGTGCTCTACCTGTTAAACTTCGGCTATCCACTCTCAACTGCATCTTGATTTCACTTGTCTAAACATGAGATGGGTCAATCAGTAGTATTTAGAAGTGTTTAAGAAAGATAGCCATGTGTAGCTGAGGATGATGCCTGGGCCTGTGAAATGCAGTGTGGCGATCAGTAGAACAGGCACTGGAGGAGGCACCAGAGAGAGGGCCACTTACTCTGCCTGGGGCGGGTGTGGCTGAATGTCTTTAAAAAGGCTTCCGGGTCAGCTGAGAGGCACTATGGCCTGAGAATCCAGCCTGCCTGAGTTCTGTTCTTGGTTCTGCCACTCACTGGCTATGGGATTTAGGGCAAGTTTCTTCATTTCTTTGTAACTCAGTTTTCTCACCTGTAAAATAAGGATAAGGTTAGTAATTGTTTCATAGGATTGTTGTAAGGATTAAGTGAATGAATGCATGTAATATATATAGAACAGAGCCAGGCACTTAGTAAATATTCCTTGAATGTAAGAATTTTTTTTTTTTGGGGACAGAATCTCACTCTGATTCCCAGGCTGGAGTGCAGCAGTGTGATCTCAGCTCACTGCAGCATCTGCCTCCGGGTTCAAGCAATTCTCCTGTCTCAGCCTCCTGAGTAGCTGGGACTACAGGCCTCTGCCACCACACCCAGCTAATTTTTCTACTTTTGCTGGAGACAGAGTTTCCTTATGTTGGCCAGGTCTTGAACTCCTGAGCCTAAGTGAGCCACCTGCCTCAGCCTCCCCATGTGCTGGGATTACACGCGTGAGCCACTGTGCCTGCTGGAATGTTAGGAATGACGTGATTGTATGATTAATGCCTAGCTCCTCCATCGATGCATGAGCCCCAAGCAAAAAGGGAACATCATAGTTCCTAGTGCTTATCAAAGTTTGTCATATGGTAAGTACTTAATAAATAATTGCCAAATCAATGAATTTGCTATTTGGGATCTCCTGTTGGACATTAGCCAGTATTCCCCTTTTTTCATGGCCATACACCCCGTTCACTGACCTCACGAGGCTGCCTCTTCCAACTCTTCAATGAAACGAGCACATAGAACCTATTGATAATTCTGATACACTTAGCAAATGTCTCATGCCGCTATATTCTATGGTCCTTGCAAACGATGGGTATCTTTGTGTTATCAGCCTGTAGGCTCTGGCCTGCTAATAAGGACAAAAGGAGAAGCTAGAAATAAATGAGTAAGAAGACCTGCTGTTCCCACAGCTCAACTTTCTCAAGGCTCTGCTTATGGGAAGGCAGATGATGTCCTTGAGCGACTCCACAACCTAGATAAGGCTGTCTAAGACAAAGGGATTGTCCCTGCTTTGACAAATGGGACTGACCTTCCAGTCCCGGTAAAACATTCGGGTTTCAACAAAGCCTGGATCAGGTGGGAGATGATATATGGCTGGAAATATGTAAATCCACAGGCAGGTGTTAACTGGCTGCCTGGTTATGCAATTAACCCACAATTGTCAGGCACATCCAAGAAAGAAGGGAAGTTGTATTTGCCATCTCATCTGGCTTTTTAGTTAAGTGGCTGTATTAAGAAACACTTCTGAAAAAGAAAGATTCATTAGTCGTAGATTCTAAGAGTCTCAGTCTGAATTAAGGCTCTGTAATTTAGCCTCAAACAACACTTGTCTAAACATAAGATGAGTCAATTAGTAGAATTGGAGGGATATCAAGTTTTCTTTGTATGTTTTCATTGGTGCTACCCCCAGCAGTCAAGGAAGATAACTGCAGGAACATCTTTACTCTATCAGGCCAGAACTGAAGTGGCAACCGAGAAATGAGGATTTCACATTTAATTTGAGTCAAAGTAAGAAAAGACATCTTATATTATTTGGTTCTCCGTCCCCAGTTTTAGATAGGAGCTTGCTTTCCCTTCCATTATCTCTTTGTCTGGTCCAGCGTGTCAGTTTGTTTCTCCTTCTCTGAAGTGAATCAGAATTCCTGTTCTTTTCCAAACCTGGTGTTCAATGTCACTGTATCTTCAGATACTTGAAGTTTTGAATTACTAATTGAAATTTTGATTCAATTTGTTAAAGTGAAGACCTAGGAGGGCATGATAATTATCTTCAAATGGTTGAAGGTCTGTCATGGGAAAGATAAAAACATTGTTCTGTAAGGGTGTAGAACAAGGGACAGATTCTGCAGAGGGAGTTTTTAATCATTATAAAGATGGATTGTTTATCAATCAAGGATGAGGAAAAAATGAAATGGGTTATCCTAAGAGATAGTTTCCCATGAAAGGCCAATCCCTGGATTTGCTAAGAACTGCAGATTGGGTAGCTATGAATGATGCTCTCCAATCCAGTATCTGCCTCTCCTCTCAATCCGGTCTCTTGGAGGAATGATATCTGTGACTCCCTTATGGTCTGACAGGGTCATGTGACCCAGAAGTTCTGGCTGTTAGGTCTAGCCCATATTTAATTATTTTGTGAGACTTCAGGAGTTCTCCTCTCCTGCCATTGACATTAAGGAAACACAGGCATAGGTGGAGCCTCTATTAGCCAGGCTCCCTGGGGGGATAACAATGAGCAGAGATCCCTGCCACTCCGCACCGGACCCATGGCAAGAGAGAGAAATGAGCTTTGTTGTTTGAAGCCACCACAGCATAACCTAACTCAACCCGAACATGGATTTTGTTCAGTTTTTCTTGGGCAGTTTTAAGTCCAGCAAGGCAGACCCCTCTCCAGCCTCAGGGTTTGAATTGTGCTTGGTCACAGCCAATCATGGTACTTTTATTCCCCTTTTCCAGAGAATAACGTGCTCAGTGAAGGCTGGCCATGTGTCCCAGCTCTGGCTGATGATATTTAAGGGTGGTCTTGGGTAGAGAGGCCTTTGAAAGAGATTTTCCTTCCTGATAAAATGAGAGAAAAGAGTGAGGAGGAGAATTATTATTTTTTCCTACTTTTGATTATTTTATGTGAGATAATGATACTGGAAGGGAGAAAAAAAGACATATAGTATATTTCACTCAGAGTGGCATGCTTGTGGAACACCAATTTGAGTTGTATAAAGTGAAGTTTCCACTTTCTAAGTCCATATCTAGCCAATTCCATTTGTCTGTAGAAACAAGCACAGGTTCTTCAAACCTGTGTTCAAAACCTGTTCCTCTTCTTAGGGTCCCTGTCTCAGCTCAAGGAACCACAGACCTCCCTGTTGCCAGATCAGAGGAGCCTGGGACTGCACGCTCACTCATAGGTCTTCCTCACCGGGTCTCTGCTATTCCCCACCCGCCCACTCTTCTCCTCCTGCATTGCCTCTCCCTTAGCTCAAGCCTTCTGCACCTCTTCAAATGACTGTTTACCTAACTAGTGGACCTCAAACCTAGCTCGCCTCCAACTTAGACCCATATCATGGCCAGAAGGATTTTCTAAAACAAATCGATCATATCAGCCTCCTGTTTAAAATGTCTTCTTAGTGTTCCTTGGGTAAAGTTCCAAATTCTTGGCCGAGTTTATAGGGCTTTTCATGGTTTAGCCCTAGCTACATCTTCAGTCTTGGTTTTGGCCACTCCCACTGTCCTCACCCTCTTTGCTGCATTTTTTTTTTTTTGAGATGGAGTCTTGTTCTGTTGCCAAGACTGGAGTATAGTGGTGCAACCTTGGCTCACTGCAACCTCTGCCTCTGAGGTTCAAGCGATTCTCCTGCCTCAGCCTCCTGAATAGCTGGGATCACAGGCGCTCACCACCACGCCCAGCTAATTTTTGTAATTTTAGCAGAGATGGAGTTTCACCATGTCGGCCAGGCTGGTCTCGAACTCCTGGCCTCAGGTGATCCACCTGCCTCGGCCTCCCAAAGTGCTGGGATTACAGGCATGAGCCACTGTGCCTGGCCTTTGCTACATTCTTAGCTCCATCATCCACAGGCCACAGAATGCTGCATGCAGTCTTCCTTCCCTGCCCCATGCACATGCCAGCCTGCTTTCTTGGAACAATCCTCCCTTCTTTCTCCTCTCCCTTGCCTAGCTAATTCTTCGTCCTCCTTAATATTTCAGTGCCTGTACTCTCATGGGAGCCTTTCCTCACTTCCCCAGTGCTGGCTGGGCTGATCCTTTGTGCAAGCACCATATTCTATTTCTACCACCCCCTTAGCATTTTTCACCACTATTAATTTCCTACTAATCCTCTATGTCTTCTAGCAGATGGTAGCCCCTTGAGGGTGCCATCTTTGGAAAAGTGCCTGGCACATCATAGACCCTCCGTGAAGCATTGTGTGTGCCGTCATTATACAACATGCCTCTTTGCTAGACAGAAGTAGTCCATGCATGTAGGTTTTCAGAGCACTGCTGTGGGGATGAGCCAGTGGTTGATGGCAGGAGACAGGCATGATGGTAAGAGTAGACAACCTGGGCTAGATAAGGCTCTGGGACTGGAAGTGTAAACCAGGCAGGCAGCCTGTGCATTGAGGAGCCAGAAGTCAGAACAAGAGCAGGGATGGAAGCTCAAGAGGCATGATCTGGGCCTGGGAAGTCATCCAGCTGGAAAGATTCTGGGCAAAGGCCCCTAGGAAGAGAGAACACCCAGCTGGAGGTGACAAAGGCCCCAAACAAGGACTTCTCTGAGCATAGAGCCACAGGAAGCTTGCTTTCTTTAAGACAGCGGGAACTTAACTGACCTGAGAGAGATGCAAGGTGGAGCAAAAACAGAAACCTGTGTTGAATTAGAGAAAGCTGGCTTTGTAACCATACATGCAGCTGGGACTCTCCTGCCTGTATCAAGTGTGTACCCCAGGACTCTTCACTTTGCAGTAGATGAGACTTTGTGTTCTGAGCAGGCAGACAGTGGGAGGCAGAGCTTGGCTCATGACGCAGGAGCAACAGAGCTGTGGTCCCCGGCTTGACCATGCTCGGAGGGGAGCTGCACTGATACTCATCAGCCAACACAGGACGCCATGGTGTGAGGGTGTCCTTGGCTTCTCTCACAGATGAACAAAAGTCGTTCAAGTTGGTGATGGATCCATGGAGATCCACAGATCTGAGAGAAGAGTTACTGAAGCAGGAGAATCAAAACTGGGCTTTGTTCTAGAAATTTGTTAAGTTGTAAACCAAAAAACCAGAAAGCATACTTTGTCCTGGGGAAGGGACTCTAAAATCTCACCTGGGAACTTCATGTGAACATCTAGCTGTCCTTAGATGTTACTGAGAATCCCTATGTGATAGTGCAGGCTTATTTGCTGGTCCTTTCTAAGGATTAAGAGGGTCTGAAGAATCCGTGTCTTTCTGCTGAATTCAGGCAGCTGACACCCAGTGATAAGTTAGAGTCTTCTAAGAATTATGAGGACAACAGAGAAACCCATCTCTTGGGTCCCCATTGTTTCAGTGGGGCATGGGGGCTTTCACAATCAGGTTTCAAGTCTCTTCTATGACCAGGCCTTTCTCCTCTCCCTTCCAAATGCTGATGACACCAGGGTACCGCATGGGTCAATAGTTTTATCTTTATTTATGGAATAAAAGCTCCCCTGACCGACTCTACCCCATTCCCAAGCCCCTTGTTACTCTCTGGACATTCTTTCTTACCCCTGTTATTTCCTTTCCATAACAATAAGCCATTCATCATAGCATCATGAAGATTGAGCGGAATATTGAGATGAATGTGCCCAGATGGAGAGCACGTTCCGGAAATGTGTGTTCCATGTACAGGCAAGGAAGTCAGACTTTTGAACGAAACCAAATTTAGAATTAAACTTAACCCTCTTGAGTCCTTCTGTCCCCAGGAGAAGTTCTTTACAAACATGTATCTGATCATTGTTTTCCCTTGTTTCCATGTTGAAAAAGTCCCACTATGTTGTTTCTCGTGTAACACATACAGCTTGTGTTATTTTCTATCGTCCTCAAGAAATGCATAAAATCTATCATATTCCATTAAGCTTTATAACAAGTGAGGAGATTTTATAACAAGTAAGGAAAACATTTACTGACCAGTCATGAACAATGACGTGCTACAGACTGAAAGAGCCCACGAGTGTCTACACGGTCAGCTTTAATTTGCCAGGCATTCACTGTGTACCTGTTAGGCCTAGCTTTGCATTTATAGAAGGGTAATCTTTTCTAGAGAAACAAGCAATATTCAAAAGATGTTAAAAGAGACTAAATTTGCAAAATAGAAATCATCACCTAAAATATTACTCAGATTAAAGGAGATCCAAGCAGGAATATCAGGGTGAAGACCAAGGAGCTAGCCCAGGATGAGGGTAGAAAGGGATTTGTAGCTAGATATAGTTTCTTCCATCAGTGGGCTGTGAAGATTCTAATCTTTCAATACCAGCATTAATGAAGGGACATGACCCCCATAATAGGAAATACTGCATGCTCTGTAGTGTTCTAAGAGAAACTTACATGTTTTGTTCTCTATAAACCCTACAACCATACAATGCGGTAAGAACTGTTATTGTACCCATTTCACAGATGAAGGGAATTGAGGCAAAGAGAAGGTGAGTGACTTGCTTAGCTAGAAAGTAGCTGAAATGGAATTTGAACCTGCGCAATCTGGCTCCACAGCATGGTATGCACTCTCCCAAGATGGAGGATGAGAGCAAAACCATGTACTCATTATTGACTTTGTAGTTCATTTTCTGTTCCCACCTCAAGCAGTTCTTTCTTCTGACTTAAAAATAAATAGATGTAGGGACACTTGTTGAAGGCTACCTGTCCATGTGCGTGTTTGAGTGTGCAGTTATGTGGAGTTTTGGGAGAGACCCTTAGAGGGTGGTTGGTGGAGATGGCAACTTGGTCTGGGAATGAGCCAAGCGTAATAGAACTAACTGTCTGAAGTCCGTAGAATCCATGAGCCAGAACAAAAATCAGGGCCCAGTGAGACTTTGACACAGCGCCACCCCTCAGGAGTTTCTCCCCGACCCAGGCTTGTACAGCTGGTAACTTTTGGGACTGTGTGTTTAGTGATGCTATATGTGAAAAGGCCAGTGTTTCTTTACATTTTATTCAGAGAGATAGGGGAGGAAAGTGCTGGAAATGAAAAAGAACATGATTCTCTATTCAGGGCAGATCAGCGCAGAGAGGCCAGAGTCCTCTCTGCTCATACCCCAGCACTCTCCTTCACACAGTCTTCCCAAGCCCCGTTGGAGCCTTGGCCTTGCTGGGAGTGCGCTCATGCTGAATTTTGGCCCAAATGCCATGCATTTTCTAAGGCCCAGCTTAAGGTTGTACTTCTCTCTGATGCTTTCCTGGGCCTCCACTGCTCTGCAGAGGCAGAGCAGGAAGAGAGAGCCCTTCCCTGAACCCCTTAGCACGTGGTGGGAAACCCAGCGCTCCCTAAGATACTTTTACCCCATGCCGCACACGAGTCTTCTGCTCTGTAACAATATGGAATGTACTGGAAGATGGAGACTGTCTCCTGACTTTAACCTGCTCTCTCAGCTCCCCCACTATACTGCCCTACTGTCTACTGTCTACTGGTTGTAACCTACACATTTCAGAAGAGGGTGTGTAATCTCTGGATTTGGAGAAAAAGACAAAAGAGAAACTTGAGAGAAAAAAAGGTGGTTTGCTTTAAAAGAAGAGAGATGCTTCTCTTATAAAAGATAAAATGGCCAAATGGGGGTAGGCTTGTGCCCCTGAGATAAGAGGAAAGGTCATTTATTTAAATGGTAAATGGCTAGAATGCAGATCAGATTTATAGGGCTTCTACAAATCCATAAAAAATGCTTGCACACAGATGCATGCATAATAATTCTGAATTGGCTATGAAATTTATCTTCATGAGTAAAGAGAAGGAGGGATTGTTGATGCTGTTATGATTTTTACTCCATCTTTCCAAGGAAGACAGGATTAATACCAGGAGAGATAAATCATGATGTGATTTTTTTGTGTATATGCACAAAACAAACACAATGAATATTTGATTTTCTCGAACTTTTGCAGGGCTAAATCAATTTGAAGAGATAATGGTAGAGAATTAAGTTATTGAAACGTGTGTAACTATAAAGTTTTGAATACAGTTAACTCACAAATTATTACAATTTCAGTATAACATCTGTTATCATTGAACTAACAGATGTGTTGTGTATTGTGAAACTAAGGGAAAATTGGATATGCACACAGTTTCAAAGGAAACCAGGCTCATATTAAATGATTTCTGAAATACAACACTGTAAAAATTATTGTGAAGGGTAGAAGGGTGTCCCCCAAACGAAGCTAAAACATAAATAATGCTATTAATAGAAGGTCACCTTAAAACATGACGCAAACAAAACGTTCTGTGAATTCTTACACTCTGTCAAATTTGAGAGAAGGGAAGTTATCGTACTTAAGAATGAAGAAAAATTTAAAGACATAATAGAGAACATAGCAATCCAGAAAAGCGGGCTTGGAATAAAGAGTGGCAATTGCTTAACTCTGCTGTCTACACTCAGTAGTCTTTGCTTTTATTCCCTTACTACAGCAGCTTAACTATAAACTCTTTCTGAATAGCGAGTTATGCCCACCATTTTTTCACTGGTCATAGTTTCTGAACCCAGAGTTGCTACATGTGCTTTAACAAGAACACAGGGATGCACAGAAATTAGGGGAGAGACTTTTTGACAGTGAGGCTTTCTCATAAAATATGGGAATGTATCAGTCACTTTTCCTGTGTTGTCCGCAAGTGCTGGCCTCAAAGCAGAGGCTCAGAAACTTTTTCTTCTTACTGGTGCATCTGAAATCCCTGTTAAGTAGGTGGACCATTTCCCAGCTCCTTCCCAAGTGCCACCCTTGAGGCATTTCTATGAGTTTTCTGATTATATTATGATGATGACATGATTGGTGACATTCAGCTATTATTTTGTATAGAGTTGTAAAATCTGTTGCTAGGTTTTTATATTCTTTCTCCACCTGTTCACAATTGTGCTTCTTTTTTTGAAAGGTTTGGGGGACATGAATCCCACTATATTATTATTTGTCAAGGATTATGGTCAGGAAAGAATATACCAGAATGTGAGGTTGGAGTTGGGGGGAGATCTAATTAAGCTTGACTTTGTCTGGTTTTCAATTCTACTGCCGTTGACAGCTTGCTCCTAGGAGAAAGAGGTCCCAGTTGGTCTCCACCACAAAAAGGTTTTTAATAAAATATTCAGGATAGCTGAGGACCTTTAGAGTGGGTAATTTTATTCAACATACACTATGATCTTCCTGCTGGTTGTGGGCTCTGGACCAATACCCAGGAGCTTCTCTTGGAGTGCATGACTATTATGCATTATGTTAGAGTATTCTGTGAAAAGTCAATTTACTCGGAGTCAGATACACTATATTTTGACTTTGAGACTAAAATTGTCTCTGGGGCTTAGTTTGCTGCCATGATTAAATTCTTACTGTTCTGCAAATCCTAGATTTATTCTTAACTATTTCAATGCTGCATTTTAAAAAGACGAATGAATGGTTAAAAAAGATAGAAAGAAAAAAATTTGAGGATTCAGGAAGAATTCTCTGATAAAGTGCAAACTTTCGTTAAATAATGCCTGTAGTGAGTTTACCTGCCGTTGGCTTTGCCTCTGGTTTCGAGAGCCTGCCTAACCAGGCCTAGGACTTAATGAGGTAGTTCCCTTCAGTGTCTTAGACACTTAGCTCTCAAAAATCTCTATCTACAAACCAATTTTTCCCATGCATTGCAAAATGAGCAAGAGAAATTGAATGCATGGGTTGAAATCCCTGTTAATCAATTGGACTATTCCCCTTAGGTTGTAGTTGAAGAGCAAGTTTTCATTATCGCCAATAATTAGCATCATCTTTTTTGAAATTAGCTGAATGGACTGACACAATAACCTGTGGTAGATATGTCATGTATCTTTCCATTATTAACTTTTTGAAGGGAGGGAAGAGTGAGGAGGGGAAGAAATGAACTATGGGAATTTTTTCTTATCTTGGTGGCATTTAACATGAGCCTGTGGGGTGGCAGATGTAGATTTTAGGTGATCTAAAAGTATAACTTTGGAGATATAATCAAGAACTTAGGTCCCGTGCCTACAACTTACTTGGTGAGTGAAATTGGACAAGTTAATTACCTCTCTAAGTCCAAGCTTCTGCTTCTGTAAAGTGGAGATAATAATAATGCCTTTCTCACATGGCATTATTGCAAAGATAAGGTTTATTATAAAAATAAGGTTATTGTAAAGATTCAATGGGAGAGTGCACATAAAGCACTTAAGAAGTAACTGTCATTTAGTAAATACCCAATGCATCGTAGGTACTATTATGATAGCTTTGTTACTTTAGGCATTGTCATATTAAATAAGAATTCTTATTCATTCATCAGATACTGATGGATTCATTTAACCACTATGCTCAAGACTGCTGACTAGGCACTGAGAAACATACGGAGATGGATTCACTGTCCTTGTAGGGGGATCAGATGTTGTCAGAAATGATTGTGGTACAGGTCGGGGGTGGTAGGTGCCATGGAAGTTGACCATGGCAGTATCCAGGGCAGTGGTGCTAATGGAACCAGGCCTCCATTAAGTGGTCGATGGCAGAGAAGGGGTGTTCTTGTGGGACAGCTCTATGGAGTAATTTTGAGTGTGGTGACCGGCAGCAGAGCCACAGAGCCTGGCTCTCCTTTCAAGGGTTTTATGGACTAAATGTGTTTTTCCAAAATCAATATGTTGAAGCCCTAACCCCCAGTATGATGGTATTTGGAAGTAGGCCTTTGGAAAGTAAATAGTTTCAGATGAAGTCATGGGGGTAGGGCTGCCACAGTGGGGTTAGTCCCCTTAGAAGGAAAGGAAGTGAGACCAGAGTGCTCTCTCTCTAACCCTAACCCCCACCCCCATTGTGAGAACATAGTGAGAAGGCAGCTGTTTGCAAGTCAGGAAGTGGGCCCTCACCAGAAAACAAGGCTGGCACCTTGACTTTGGACTTCCCAGCCTCTAGAGCTGTAAGAAATAAATGTCTGTGGTTTAAGCCACTCTGTCTATGGTATTTTGTGATAGCAGTCTGAGCTAAGACAGAGGGCTTCTGTGAGCTTGTCATTATCCTTTTAATGAATCTCTTTCTGCTTTAATTAGCCAGAGTCCATTTGCTGCTTGCTACTAAGAAGCTGACTGTCATACCCCTCAGGGGCAGGATCTTCCCCGTGGGGCTGTGGCATAGCTTCCATCTCTGGTCCTCTGTGCTTACATCTTCTTTTCATCCTGCTCTGATAGGCTAATTCCTTCAGGGTTCTTTCATTCAACTTCCAGAGTTGGGCGATATGATCAGCTTTGTTAATTACCACTGGGCAGAGTGTGGCATCAGACAATCCCAAAGGACTCTACTTAACATGGAAACTGGACCACCTTTGGTCTAACTAGGAGAAAAGATATGCTCAAGGCAGAGCTTGGAGCATCTTCCCCTAGCATGGGCAAGAAGAAGGTCCCCAAAAGGGATAGTGAGCATGGTAGACACCACAACTGACTTTTCTAGTACAGTTTTCTCCAGATTATATAAAGCAAGATACAAGCCAGCAAGATACAGTGAGAAAATTCAGGGCTAGAATGGAATAACTGGGAAAGGCTTATCAGAGAGAGGAGTCAACTCCATCTCTTCCTCAGATGTCACCATGTTTCTAATGGCTTTTCTTGACTGCATGCATTTAGCTCTGTTCACACAGACTATTAGAAGAATGTTAAACATTCTTTTATTGCAAAAATTTCTTATTCTATTTACATTACGCTTGTCTCTCTTCTGCGAATGTTTAAGGTCGGGGACTAACTTATTCAAACAGAACCTAGTAGAGAGCTGGATCTGTAAAAGTTCATATTAGGGTGTTGATGGCTGTTGTAGTAACCAAACTTCCAATCACAAAAACTCAGATGCGATGGGTGAAAGTTTATTTCCTACTTACATGAGACCCAGATGGGAGTTTCTGATTAATGGGTGGCCTTCTTCTAAGCAGGGATAAGGGATTAGGACCTTCTATTATGTGGCTTTACTGTCTTCAACACATGTTACCTGAGGTCTCCTAGCTTGAGAATTCCAAGTGCACACAGAGTTTGATAAGGTGGGCCTGGGAGTGGTTACTCTTCAATTCACATTCCTTTGGCTAGAAGGCAGTTGCATGGCCACACCTAAATGCAAGGGAGGTTATGAAGAGGAAATGGGTTTGGCATGCAGCTAACTACACTCTTGAATCTTGAGCTGGGTCATAGAAAAAAGGAAGGATGTGAATGGACGGAGAGGGGAGGATGATATCTCAGCAGCAGGCAGAAGGGCTGGAGCGTGGAGAACAAGAAGAGAAGCTGGCTGTCGGAAGCTCAGCGTGGACAGTTTCACCTTGTTCTCACCAAAGGTGCTGGTCTGAGATTTTGGTTTCTCAAATGAAGAAGGAGAACTGTGGTCAAAGATGCTAGTTTGGAACCCAGAATGCCTGGTTCTAATCTCAGCTCACGTATGTATTGGCTGTGTTACCTTGCATAAACTCTCTGTGTTTCATTTTTCTCCTCTATAAAATGGGGATAGAAACTCTGTCTACCTCATAGGCATGTTGTGAGGATTAAATGAACGAAAACCTATAAAAGTGTGCCTTGCATATAATATGAAATCAGCAAATGTTACTACTTTCGCTATTTCCATCTTTATGTGTATATATTTTTACGTGTGTGTGTGTTTGTGTATTAATTAAGCACCACCAGGACAGGAAAATAGCAATGTGAGGATAAGGGAAAGAGAAGGGAAGGAGGTCAAGACATTCAACTTCAGCTTTGTAGTTTGGTCACTAACTCATAATGTTGCAACACTCACTCTTATTAATCTTAGTGATTTAGACAGTCTGTGCTTTCTTCTGATTATCTTTGTCATCTCACTAATTATCAGTTGGTTCTCTAGTGACATTTGGTCTCACATTTTGTATTTTGTGTTATGACATAAATCTCTTCTCTCTCCTACCTTTTGTCTGAAATTTGGCTCATTTGTATGAGGAATATAATGATGCTCATTAGTATTGGTAGGCCCATCAGCTGCCGGCTTCCTTAGAGCAAAGCCCCACTCATGTGGGTCTTTATTTCAGTGGGTGAGATGTCCATTCATGCAAGGTCATTGCCAGTTCCTACACTTGTTTGCTCCTTCCTCTCGGTGGCCCTTCTGGCTCCTCCATTCTGTTGCCGGTGGGCTGCCTTCCATGATCAAAGGCCACCCCGACTCACTCTCCACTCACTTGGGCTGCACAATCTCAGGGTCCTATGGCAATATCCCCAGACCAGCAGCTGTCCCGACTGCAAGTCCGGTGGCCACCCGCACGGGCAGCCAGAAAGCGGGGAGCAGCTGCGTCTGGATCAGGTGATGGGCAATAGGCACTGACATTTGATGAACTACCTCTCTGCATTGTTGCTTCACCGAGAGGCTGGGTAGACTGGGTTTGCCAAGTCCTCAAATAAGAAAACACTGTGTTTCCACTCGACTTCACTTTCGGAAGTAAACTCACTGGGCAACTTCTTGCATGAGGCTCATGTAACTTTAATGCCTCGTCCTGGCACTGTTTACTTGTCTGGCTGGTAATGGTCCCTGTGCTGGGCCTCCTGGAGGACAGGATTTGTTCCGTGCCTCCAGGGCGTGCCGTCCCAGGTCAGCAGATGGCCTTCTGATTGCTATTTCGAGCCTGTCTTACCTGACCATTCCTTCACTGTATGAACAGCTGTTTCCTTCACTTCAGTGCTGCCCAACCGGATTGGTGATTTTTCTTCTGCCCTTTTATTTGCACAGAACATAAATCTTTCTCTCTTTCTGACCTGGCCTGCAGTTCCATCCACCTGTGCCTGCCTTGAGCAATATATAACTCCCGCCAGGTTCTGTTTCCCTTGCTTGCTTCAGCCTATAAACCAAACTTTCTTCTTCCTTCCTCCCTCTCTTCTGGGCTGATTCAGCACTCTCTTAGCACCTGGCTTCCAGTTAACACTTAAACACACAAAAAAATACATTGTTTTATGGGTCTGACCTGAACTGACAGAATGAGATGCACAACAGAAATCTCAGTCCCGCTGGCCTCCTTTCTCTCCTTTGCTTGAGTCTGAGGAGACTTAATTTACACTGGGCTAGAAGTGACTGTGCTAATTGAAAATGAGTTAATTAAATAACTTGGTACTTAGGAAGGCTTTTGATCTGTCAAAGTATAGCCAGTTGAATCAATTCAGTTAAATGTTTAACAATGATCACAAAAATTGGATATGAACTTAGGAAAGGAAAAGTAGCGTATGTCCCTAAGAAGACCCTCTTGTGGATTTCAGACCATTCCTAGTCAAATGCTATTGACCTAACTGCTGCAGTTGTTTCTTTGGTGTTTTGCTTTATAATTTTATTTTGCTTTCTTGGACTAGAGGAGAATCCTTCTGTACGTCTTCTTGTTGTCCTCTTTTTATGGAGTGTGTAACATGCTCTCAAAACACTGTTTCTCACTTCCAGTTGAAAATCAAAGTGGCCGAGCGCAGTGGCTCACGCCTGTAATCCCAGCACTTTGGGAAGCTGAGGCGGGTAGATCACAAGGTCAAGAGATCGAGACCATCCTGGCCAACATGGCGAAACCCCGTCTCTACTATAAATACAAAAATTAGCTGGGCGTGGTGGCATGCGCCTGTAGTCCCCGCTACTCGGGAGGCTGAGGCAAGAGAATTGCTTGAACCCGGGAGGCAGAGGTTGCAGTGAGCTGAGATCGCACCACTGCACTCCAGCCTGGTGCCTGGTGACAAATCAAGACTCTGTCTCAAAATAAAAAAAAAAAAACCCCAAAAACAAGAAAGTGAAGTACTCGGGCAATAAAGTGTGTAACAACAGGCTAATTAGAAAGAAGAAACTCAGCTGTGGTTATAACAACCTTTGTAGTGAAATGAATGAGATCCTATGATGTTATGATCCAGAATCTGCCAGACACACACTCACACACACACACACACACACACACACACACACACAAACTATTCATAGGTAATAACTGCTTGAGAATGCTTAGCTCTTTCCATTTTTTTCCCTGAATGTCCTTTTTTTTGAATAGCAGGTCAAGATTTGGTATGTAATGAAAACCTAAGTATCTAAATGACAGCTTAACATATTAGGAGAGTCTGTGTGACACATGGGATGTCTTCAAATTGACTTAAGCTTAATCAACAGGGCAGTGAATATCCGGACGGAAAATGGCAACACTCCAGCCGTTTGGCGGGCCTCTTCACCTCATGGAATTGGCATGTTGAATCTTGTTTGGATTGAGTGATCATCCCGTTCTCTCACAGAGAAGAATAAGTTGATGATATTTGTTTGGTGGTTTTTAATCATTCAGCGTTTTCACAACCTATTACATCTTTTGATCCTCACATCAACCCTGTACGATAGGACAGATGCAGTTTTCCCATCTTATATGTAGAAAAAGAAGATTCAAAATAGTTTCCTTGGCTATGGAACTAGTTAGCATCAGAACTAGAATTACATGCTTGACACCCTGACACCTCATCTAGTGGAGCATTTTCATTTCACATCTACCTCTAAGGGTATACTCTTGAAAATTAGAAGAAAAGACACATAAGGGCAGCAGATTTAAGTTCATAAGCTCATTCGCCCTAACAGCAAAGCTCAAATAATCAGGTAGGATTTAGAGGGGAGTTTTACAGTTTCTTTCTTAATGACGAGCCTCTAGCACTACAAGATCCCGAAGTGCTGTCTGAGTCATCAAATGAACAATTGATTCTAAGACCAAGCCACTGGTGATGAACATCTCTGTCTTGAACATGTGTAATTCATTTATGATACTTATGTTACTTGTCAAGTAAACAGAACATTCAGTTATTTGGAACACTCATTCGACAGGTATTTTGTTGTTAGTTGGTAGGAGGGTAAAACCTGGGGGCTGACAGGGACAACAGAGCCATCTAATCGAGTATTTTCATTTCAAATATGAGGAAATCAAGGGACAGAGAAGTGAAGTGACTCAAAGTCTCATGACTATGTAGCAGCAGACCTTGGTTACTTGTGTTTTTTCAGTTCACCATATCATGTCAAAGATGTGCACGTACCCACCCATCCTCGAGGTGGAGCGAGGAGAGAAAGAACCTTCCCAGGGGACCTTGGGTCCCTTTCATAGTGATTGTATGTATAAATAACATCATATTTTATACATAGCTTTTCTGTAAAAAATCACACACACAGTTTGTTTAAAAGCATGGAATTTAGAAAAACAATCCATTATAAATTTTTTTTTTTTTTTGAGATGGAGTTTTGCTCTGTTGCCCAGCCTGGAGTACAATGGCATGATCTCCGCTCACTGTAACCTCTGCCTCCTGGGTTCAAGCAATTCTCCTGCCTCAGCCTCCTGAGTAGCTGGGATTACAGGTGTGCACCACCACACCTGGCTAATTTTGTATTTTTAGTAGAGGTGGGGTTTCACCATGTTGGCCAGGTTGGTCTCAAACTCCTGACCTCAGGCGATCCTGCTCCCTTGGCCTCCCAAAGTACTGGGATTATAGGCATGAGCCACTGTGCCCGGCCTGAAATATTTGCAGTAATAATAGATACAGTGATTTGTTTTCATCCTAGTCTTCTGTATTGAGGCTTGTTTCATAATTTGTAGATCCACTAGGAAGTTAAGATCACTATACTATTTTGTTTGAGGGTTAACATCCTAGAACTACAAATCTCACACACTTAATTAAATGTCTTAGAGCTTGCCATGTTCAAGCACATTGATTACTTTTTCCCACTTAATTCTCTCAAGCACTCTGTGAATCTGATACTATTATGATCCCATTTTAGGACAAGGGGGCTGAGACTTAGGGAAGCTTGAAACCACACCGTCTATAAATGGTAGAGTTTTGATTTAAGTCAGTGTGGTCTGACTCCAGAACTGGCAATTTCAAATGGTGCTCTTCTGCCCCCAATCATGTTTCAAAAATAATTCTATGAAATTCTTATGCTGCTTGATTTCTTAGATAAGCATAAGCATAAAATGAACTGCAAATTTAAATAAAATAAATTGCTCAACATTTTCTTTTAAGAACGTCTGGTATTGGTCACCAGGTAGTGTCAAGACAGACACCCTCCTGAGTTGGTATAAGAGAGCTTGCCAGCATGCCGACCACTGCAAGCATCTTGTAGAAGGACTCCTGGGGCTAAAATTTCTCCAGCAACTTCTGTACCTCTAAAGACAATTCTAAGCACAGTCTGAATAAAAACCGCTTTTATAATTTGTACACTTGTTTTAGAAGATAATGAAGACACATGCTTAACAAGATAACAAGCAGTGTGGAAATCATTATTATACTAGGTCTTAAAGGCCAAGTTGTGTTTTTACTTCTAAGTTAAAAGTAGGGCATTAAATTACATATCTTTTTCTTGCTTATTCATTTTCTGCATGTCATCAACCAAATATTTACATGTTGATCACTGAAGCTTCATTATGAACCACTATGGCCCAGGCAGGCTTCCAATCTCAGATGAGAGTCCTTGGAATAATTACCTTTTGATTTTGAAGATACATCAGCTTAATAAGAACCCAAAGCAAGCTTAAGCAATCTCAGAATGGCTTCTTTACAACTCCATTTTCCCTTGACTCACCACCAGCTCTTTCAATAAACATGAGCTTAGAAAAAGCCACATAAAAATTTTGACTTCTCATATTGTTTTCCTTTTTAAGTTGCAAACTCAAGCCTGATTGTACAGCACTCCAACCAAAAGACCCCCTCAGGCAAAAAACACATTATGAAAAGCTATTTATAAGGTTTAAATTATCCATATTAACATATTTAAGATTCACCAGTGTGATTTCTAGATGTCAAATCCAATTCACAGTGAAGCTTCGGTGTAGCGTTGTGTAGTGAACTACAGAGACTCTTATAGGAAGAAAATGTGGAGTGAAACCACAGGGCTGGGAAATCCCTGGAGGTGTTAACTAATCTATACCCCTGCCTCTGGCAGGACCAAAAGCAAAACCCATTTAGGTTTAGTACAGGCCTATATTCCTATTTTGTTTGCAAAACCTGATTGGTTTATCTCTTTCCATTTTTTAAGCGAAAGCTGCAGGCAAAGTATGAGAGAAAAAATGTTACTTAGTATATATAGACTTGGAAGTATACAGCTAGCCCTTGATCATTAAGTATTTATTGGAATTCTTCTATATTAAAAGCACAGTATTGAGCTCAGAAAGTTAACCCAGTTTAGGTATAAACATAGTTTATGCTCATATTACAATTTGACTATGGAGACATGACATATACCAGAAATGTTTATATCCCAATTCAAGCCAGCATTGGATTGTCTTGACATAAGTATTAGGAACCTAATGTGTACTAGCACAGACAGTTCTAATCACATTCACTCAGACTTCTAGTTCTTTATACTTTCATGTCCTGGGAATTCATTCACAGCATTTCAAATTACAGAAAATTGATTTCAAGGAGATTGGTGACATTCAGTTTTCATATCTTGAATTCTTGCCCAGAACTGTTATCTGCTCCCTCTATGCCCATCCCACGGCTGGAAACTACGAGCGTCATCAACTGGACTAATGTAAGAAACACAGCAAAGCAGGGCCAAAATCTCCATGCGAGGTTATGGCTCATGGGATTCTCCTAGGCTACGGGGTGGCTTTTTAGCTGGGGAGAAATGGTTAATGGTCCCCCGCTCTTGTCTCTCAAGTAGGGTCAACAGGCTCCTCCTACTTGGGTCAGAACACTTGGAATTAAACAGAATTAAACTAGGTAGGAAGGCAACCTTTCATTCACTCATAAACTCAGTCAGTGGGCTGTTACGGGCTAGACTCTGAGGCTATACAATGCATGACTCTTGATCCTTGTTTGTGAAGGGCTCACAATAAACAAGTGACAGTGATCAGGGCAGGAACTGTGGGAGCCAGGGGGAGGAGGATTAGATCTGCTATGAGTTCCATAGATACTCAATAAATTATGTGACATTTAAACTGAGATTTGGAGTATTGGGGATTTCATCAGATGGAGAAGGTGCAAGAATCGTTCTAGGCAGAAGAATATGCTATGTACAAAGTAGTGTCCCTGGGACACAGCATGGTCAGAGAAGGACTAGGCAGAAAAGGACCTGTGGACAGGGCAAGCGGAGGGGATTGGAACAGCAGTGTGATGACCACATTATAAAAGCCGTTTTATAAAGTTTGGTTTGGGAGTTTTGATTTAATCCAGAAAGGAGGATGGAAAGAAGGATGGGAGTCAGTTAAAACTCTGAAACAGGAAAGGACATGTCTGGTTCATGCTTTAGGAAGATCATTCCAGCCCCCAGTGCCTGGAGAGAATCCTGAGGTGGGGAAAGCCTGGAACAGGGAGACTGGCTTGGAAGCCATGGCAATGGTCCGGACGAGACAAGGTGGAAAGAGGAGATTGGAGATTGCTGGCATCACGGGAGATGACAGGATTTGCAGACCATATCGTGTGGGCAAAGGAGAGGAAAAGCTGGGGAAGTGTTGTTACGCTTCTCTGGAGATCAACAGAGCATGAGAAGAGGATCAAAGTAGAAAGGGGTGAGGCATAAAGCCCAGGAATCTTTGAAATGAGTTTAACTGTGACAGCTTGTATTTGTGGGACAAGTTTTCAGTGATGTTTACTTCAGGTGAAAGTGTAAGATTGTAGAGCTGAGGAGTGACCCCGAGGTGGGCAGGCCGGTGAAACGCACCATGATGACCGAATGGGATGTTCTAGTTCTGGGAAATGCTCCTGTTGCTGGGGCCATTTCCCTTTTTCATCCCCGGAGATGGCTGTGAGATTGTTAGTTTCAGCCACACTGTGGTTCACACGTGTCAACATTTCTCCAGTTTTTTTTACCAAGATGCCCCTATACGTGGGGGAGACTCGGGCAAGGAGCAATATTATTTCAAGTGCCTGTTTTGTCTGCTAAATGTATTTAATGTCTGGATTCTGCTACATGTTTGTTTTCATCTAAATAATGTTTTAAATTATTTACCTGTTAAATTATGCATGGTAACCACTCCCCACCCAAACCTACAAATAGCTAGTGCTTTGGGCCCCCTTGGTATGTGACAGGCCATACTCTTTGGTGTGTGAAGCACAGATCTAGTAGACATCTGGCCACTACTGTGACCACCCTTCTACTCAGAAAGAGCCCCCTAGACCCCATCTGCATGTGTATCTGATTGTGCTGGCTCAGAATTCCCTAGTCATTCCCTCATGCACAGTGTGAGCACATTCTGACTTTGTGAAAATAAAACAAAATAAACCCAGAGATTATCCTTTTCCTTTTCTTAAAAAACAAACAAACCTAGATTATGTATTTGACGATTTTTAAATTACAAAGAGGGAACACAATGGAAAAAAAACTGAATAATACACAAGTGTGTAAAATATCAGGTAGGTTTTTACATTATTCCTCTTCCTCTTGTCCTCCCACCTCCCACTTCAGGGCTTTTCCTGTCTGAATCATTGCATGTGTTAAATTGCCTCAAAATAAAAATCGGTAACTGGCAGCGGCAGCCTCACCTGGGAGCTTGCTAGGAATGCACAGTCTCAGGCCCCACCCGACCAACTGAGTCAGAATCTGTGTTTTAGGACTCTCCCCAGGAGATTGGTATGAACTATCAAGTTGGAGGGGCAAACTTTTTGTGGAATTAGAGGAAAAGTTGATTTTCCCTGTCTTCATATGGGAAGATCAGTTTCTTGAGTCCCCACATGTTGCTGCTTTCTCTGGGCTTATTGTACTTTCCCTGTCCTGGAGGGGAGTGGCCCTCTGCACCTGGCTGTGGCTCATCCTCTCTGCTCTACAACCGATCAGTCCCCACCCAGACAAGTGGTCCCCAGCTAGCCTGGCCGTTTGCAGATCCTACCATTCATTTAGCACGCTGTCCTCAGATTTCCAGAAAAGCAAATCAAAACCACAGGACAGAAAGAACAATCCCCAAATTGCGCTTTCTTGGGTACCCATCCAGCCATTCACACCCATTTGAATGGAATCCAGCTCTCCTGGTTTGTTACTCTGAAGCTGCTAGGGAAGGAGGACCACCAGCTTCTTGTGACAGATCCCCTGGATCCCCAGGTTGTCACTAAATGCTTATTCCTGGCATCACCTCTGCTGGCGAGCTCTTGGTTAGGTTGCTAGTGGAGGTATTTTATCAGGGACCAGTATGAGGAGGCTAAAGCAGTGATGCCACAGAGATGATACTCACATTTTCAATAAAATTATGCATGCTGGAGGGCCAGGTATGGTGGCTCACACCTGTAATCCCAGCACTTTGGGAGGCTGAGGCAAGTCGATCACTTGAGGCCAGGAGTTTGAGACCAGCCTGGGCAACCCAGTCTCTACCTAAAATGCAAATATTAGCTGGATACAGTGGCTCACACCTGTAATCCCAGCACTTTTGGAGGCCAAGGCAGGTAGATCACTTGAGATCCAGAGTTCAAGACCAGCCTGGGTAACAGGACTCTAAAAAAAACAAAAACAAAAAAATTAGCTGGGCATGGCAGCACACATTTGTAGTCCTGGCTACTTGAGAGGCTGAGGTGGGAGGATTGCTTGAATACAGGAGACAGAGGTTGCAGTGAGCCAAGATGGCACCACTGTACTCCAGTCTGAGGAATAGAATGAGACCCTGTCTCAAAAAAAAAAAAAAAACACACACACACACACACACACACACCAGAAGCTGCCTTGCTGTAGATGGAATCTAGTTTGTATGCTCTTGGCATGGATCCAAGATACCTGGGTCATAGAGATTTAAGTTAATCCTCAAGGCTTCTGATTCAGTGTGGTAGGTTGGTCTGGTTGCATTGGTTATGGATCTTGGAGTCAGGCACGCTAGTCTACCTTTCTCTTTGTGTGGGGTAATGACCACCACAGAAGCTGAAATATGCCGGATGATCTAAAACAGTTATTCAGGGTTAAACCATGATTAGTACCACCAGGGCTAGTTCCTCCGGAGTTCAGAAAGTTTAACTGAAGGGATCTGGACATAGTAAAGCATGTATGAAAACTACTCTCTCAGCTAGCTCAGACTGCTGTGTAACAATAACCATAGACTGGGTGGCTTAAACAACAGGCATTTATTTCTCACAATTCTGATGGCTAGAAGTTCAATATCAGAGTGCCAACATGGTTGGTTCCAGTGGAGGTCTTTTCCTGCCTTGTGGACGGCTGTCTTCTTATCCACATGGCAGAGTTGGAGATGATCTCTCTTGTGACTCTTGTTATTAGGGCACTAACCTCATTCATGAGACCTATACCCTCACGGCCACATTGCCTCTCAATGGCCCCACCTCCAAATACCATCTCTTTGGGGGCTGGGGCTTCAACATACACATTTTTGCAGGGGGAGTGAGGAATACAAACATTTAGTCCATAGCAAGTACTAAGACAATGAGGTATTTAAGACCCATTTATTTATCTACTCTTTTGACATGTAAACTGAGCATAGAACAGGCCAGTGTTTTCTGATGTTTTAAAGTCCTTCTTGATTGGGTATACCTAAAACTATCTTCCTTCACTGCCAAGATTTTGATATACCTATTATTTCACCCTTACCTCCACCGTTTCCTCTTCAATATCTTCTGTTTGTCCCCATCAGTTAAGACAATTTTTTAGACTTTTGTTTCCATACTATGAAAATAATGCTTGTGTTTTTCATTTTTCAACCATAAAAATGTATTATTGAATTTGTTTTCTTAAACTGCATGATGTCTCCACATCCTGCCAGGGGAGTTTAGGCCATTCCTTTATGGAAATGTGCTCCTGGGAGAGAATCACTGTCCTAGGAATTTAGTGCAGGTGAAATTTTAAAAATAATGATCTTAGAAAGATCATGCTAGAGAGCTCAGAAAAACAAGGCAGCTTCTTCCAATAGATAAAGAAGACAAGACAAAGGAAAGGTCTAGATAATAGAGTTTGGGGTTATAATTTGTTTTTTTCTTTCCCATTTCTCAAATTTGCTTTCCACCAAATCCGTCCATGGATAAAATATGACTCTGGGAAAGTGCTTGGCTATTTCAAAGTATTTCAGCCATGCTTGTGAATATTTGGAATTTCTTTAATAAGGAACCGATTTATTCTTCCCATTGAAAGTGAGTTTTAAAAGCCCTGGGAGATGCCCTTCAGAAAAGAAACTTCTACTGATGTGTAAATGATTGATGGTGGTCTTTCCTTAAAGTAGATTTTGATGTGTGGAGAGGAAGAGAGCATGAGAGCCTTGTGTATCTGAAAAAAGAAGTTTGCAAAAACCACAGAAAGAGCAGACACAGGATGTGAAAGACAAGTGTGGCCAGTGTCACAGTTATTCTGTAGTTTTAGTGTTTCAAGGTCATCTGACAGCTTATTTCCAAGTGAAGGTGGAGAGGGACAAAGATGATGTTTCTACTCAGTATCCCAATAGCATCTGACACATAGTAGATGCTCAATAAATGTTGAATGGCTCAACAAATTCATAAAAGTATTACTTAATGTTCTTCTCTAACTCTTGCCACCTGTCATAAGTAAAGTAATGCTTGATGGTCAGATGGTTTGTAACATCCCAGGGACTCAACTTGATATGAAAAGTTCATCTGAGCATCCTAAGAGAATTTTGCAGAAAAAATGATTTTCACAAGATATCTCTAAGACACATAGAATAAATGTCAGAAGCCTGATCTTCGCTATAGTACTACTAATCTTGTGAAATTCTCTAAGTCTCAGTTTTTCATCTATCAAAAAGAGGAAATAAATATTTCATCAAGTTGTCATGAGGATTAAATGAGACATGTGGGGCACAAGACACAGGGCCTGGCACTTTGTAGGCGTTAAAAAAATATACGGATATCCCAAGTCATTCATCATGGATATAAAATTGAGTGGGGATCGGAGTTCCCTGCCACTTTATATTTCTCTGGAGTATTGACTTTTAGGCCTGTGGATTTATTTATGAGTGATATATTTCAGAAACATATAGTGGGCCTTTATGGGGACATTGCCAACTTCTCAAGGTAGGGTGAGAATGTTGGCTTCACATGTAGTCACATAAACGATCACCACTACCACCATCACCAATGCTGGCTTTTGATGAGTCTGCTTAGGAGTGTGACTCAAACCAAGGGTGTAACTCAGAGGTACTGGAATCTCCTCACCCTGTGAAGACTCTGAAATCTAAGGGCAAATATTGTAATAGTGTTTGCAGAAGCAGTGGGCTCTCTTAGGGCTTGGCCTGGTGATCTTTAAGCTAACTACAGGCATATCTCATTTTATCATGCTTTGCTTTATTCCACTATGCAGATACTGTTTTTTAGACATTGACACTTTGTGACAAACCTGCGTGGAGCAAGTCTGTCAGTGCCATTTTTCCAACGGCATGTGCTCACTTTGTGTCTCTGTGTCACATTTTGGTAATTCTTGCAATATTTCAGACTTTTTCATTATTATATCTATTATGGTGATCTGGGATTAGTGATCTCTGATGTTACTATTGTGATTGTTCTGTGGCACCGAAAAGCATGCTTATATAGGTTGGCAAACTTCATCAATAAATATTGTTGGTATTGTGACTGCTCCACCAGTCTACCATTCCCCTATCTCTCTCCCTTTCCTCAGGCCTCATTATTCCCTGAGACACAACAATATTGAAATTAGGTCAATTAATAACCCTACAATGTCCTCTTCTTACTGTTTGAATGAAAAGAAGAGTTATGTGTCTCTCACTTTAAATGAAAAGCTAGAAATGATTAAGCTTAGTGAGGAAGGCATGTCAAAAGCTGAGACAAGTCAAAAGCTAGGCCACTTGCACAAAATAGCAAAGTTATGCATACGATGAAAAATTTCACCACTTAAATGAATATACTAATGCTAAGAAAGTGAAACAGACTTATTGCTTATATGAAGAAAGTTTTGGTGGTTTGGATAGAAGATCAAGCCAGCCCCAATATTACCTTAAGCCAAAGCCTTACCCAGAGCACAGCCCAGCCCTTTTCAATTCCATGAAGGCTGGGAGAGGTGAGGAAGCAGAAGAAAAGTTTGAAGCCAGCATAGGTTGGTTCATGAAGTTTAGGAAAGAATTGCTCTCCATAACATTAAAGTGCAAGGTAGAGCAGCAAGTGCTGATGGAGAAGCTGCCCCAAGTTATCCAAAATATCTAGCTAAGACAATTGAGGAAGGTGGCTACACTGAACAACAGATTTTCAATATAGGCAAAACAGCATTTTTTTTGCCATACAGATGGCACCTTCTTAGCTACAGAGAAAAAGTCAGTGCCTAGCTTCAAATCTTCAAAGCACAGGCTAACTCTCTTGTTAGGGGCTAATGCAGCTAGTGACTTTAAGTGGAAACCAGTGCTCATTTGCCATTCTGAAAATCCTAAGGCTCTTAAGAATTATGTTACATCTACTCTGCCTGTGCTCTATAAATGAAAGAACAAAGCCTGGATGACAGCACATCTGCTTCTAACATGAATTGCTGAATATTTTAAGCCCACTGTTGAGACCTACTGCTTAGAAGAAAATATTCCTTTAGAAATATTACTGCTTGTTGACAATGCACCAAAACTCTAGAGCGCTGATGGAGATGCAAGAAGAGATTCACGTTTTTTTCATGCCTGCTAATACAACATACATTTTGTAGTCCATGCATCATGGAAGCATTTTGACTTTCAAGTCTTATTATTTAAGAAATACATTTTGTGAGGCTATCACTGCCATTAATAATAATTCCTCTGATGGATCTGCACAAAGTAAATTGAGAGACTTCTGGAAAGGATTCACCATTCTAGATGCTATTAAGAACATTTCTAATTCATGGAAGAGGGTCAAAATAGCAATATTAGCAGAAGTTTGAAAGAAAGTGACTCCAATTTTCATGGATGATTTTGAGGGACTCAAGACTTCAGTAGAGAAAGTAACTTCAGATGTAGAAATAGAAAGAAAACTAGAATTGGAAGTGGAGCTTGAAGATGTGACTGAATTGCTGTAAGCACATGATAAAATTTGAATAGATGAAGGATTGTTTCCTATGGATAAGCAAAAAAAGTAGAATCTATTTCTGGTGCAGATGTAGTGAACATTGTTGGAATGACAACCAAAGATTTAGAATATTACATAAATGTAGTTGATAGAGCAATGGCAGCATTTGTGAGGATGGACTTCAGTTTTGAAAAAAAGCTCTACTCTAAGTAAAATGCTATCAAACAGCATCATATGCTAGTTGTGAAAGAAAAACTTCATTGTTGTCTTATTTTTAAAAATTGACAGAGCCACCCCAACCTTCAGCAACCACCAACTGGATCAGCCAGCAGCCATCAATATCTAGGCAAGATCTCCCTCCAGCAAAAGGATTATAAGGCTTAGGTGATTGTTAGCATTTTTATTTTTAAAGTTTTTTTATTTATTTCGGAGACAGGATCTTTGTTACCCTGGAATGTAGTGGCACAATCACAGCTTACTGCATCCTCGACCTCCCAGGTTGAATGGATCCTCCTACCTCTGCCTCTCGAGTAGCTGAGACTACAGAAGCACCCCACCATACCTGGCTAATTTTTGGATTTTTTTTTTTTTTGGTAGATGGGGTTTTGCAATGTTGCCCAGGCTGGTCTCAAAATCCTGGGCTCAAGTGATTTGCCCACCTTGGCCTCCCATAGTGCCAGATTTACAGGTATGAGCCATTGCACTCAGCCAATCATTAGCAGTTTTTAGCAATAAAATATTATAAAATTAGAGTATGTGCATTTTTTCAGACGTAAGGCTACTTCATGCTTAATAGAATGCTTTATTTTAGTGTAAATTTGACTTTCATATGCACTGGGAAATAAAATCATTCATGTGATTTGCTTTATTGCAACATTTACTTTATCACAGCAGTCTTGAACTGAATCTACAATATATCTAAGGTATGCCTGTGTTCAGATATCTAGAGCCTAGAATATGAGCTTATTGGCAATAAGGGGCTGTGATCTTTTCTTTGTGACTGCACAGCTTCTGGTCCAGGTCTCCTAGGAACTGGTAGATATTTGCTGAGTGAATAAATGAATGCCCAAATGAAGACTAATCAGGTACATGAGCTAGAATGTTGAAGACTTTAGACAAGAAACCAATCCAGAGAGAGGGAGGGTGGTAATGGATGGGGACAATGCCGGGATGCCAGATAGAAGTAGTACAAAAAGTCACACACCACAGCAGAAGCCACACCCAGGCAAATTCCTGCATAGGTTTTTGTTCGTGGTGGTAGTTGTGCCCCCAAACTCTACATTCTATGGGGAAGCTATAGATCTTCTTGGTGGGCCTTCAAACAAGCAGCTTGGTCCTGGCCTTAGCGCATCCCAGGAAACTATAGACATTTGCCTTGACCAGAGGCCAAGTCTGGGTTGCTTTTGGTGCTAGGGTTTCTGAATCTGACCTGCATGACTGCCTACTTCCTATTTGGAGCAGAGACAGAAAGTGTGAGGTCATGGGTGTGTAAGGAAACTTTGGCCTCCTTTTTGCACAGTAGGCCAGAACTATTGCAAAATGCTTTTGATCATGTCATTAGTAGCAGCTCTTTTTCTTTCTTTCTTTCTTTTTCTCTTTTCCCCTCTTAATTGAGACCCACCAATTGACACTGGAAGTTTACTCTCAATGGGTATCACAGGCCCACAAAATGGGTAAACTCAGACTCAATAACCTTTTATTATAGAAAATATGAACCTTCACATACTCATTTAAGAATTTCAACAATTATCAACTCCTGCAATCTGCCTTCCCTGAAGATAATTCAGGCAAAATATAATTTCATAATCTGGAGGTTAAAAATTATCATCACCACTACCACCATCACCACTGCCACCATCACCATTATCCTCAAGCTTCTTTGGGAGTCTGATGAGAATTATAGACTTTATCATCAGAAAAATGCATCTACTTACCTGTACCCTCAATTTTGTGTACTACTGAAGACTTTCAAAATTCTTGAAATTTTGCCAAGGTCTCGTGTGAAGAAACCTTGCATTGGACTGAAGTAATTGGTTCTGGTCTTAATTCTTGGACCTCCATCAGTCAAGAAGACTGTTGATTAAAGCAAGGACAATGTGATGTTCTTCAGCAGAGGGGAGAAGTGCAGAACTTTGCTAAGTTGAGAACCCAATCCTGATTCATTACTTCAGTGTATCTCTGAGGAGTCACTTGCATTACTATGAAGCACAAATTATTATTTTCATTGAGGGTGGAAGTAACTCAAAACCTTCAAGAACCACATAATTATCTCAATAGATGAAGAGAAGGCCTTCAACAAAATTCAACAGCCCTTTATGCTAAAAACTCAATAAAGTAGGTATTGATGGAACATATCTCAAAATAATAAAAGCTATTTACAACAAACCCACAGCCAATATCGTACTGAATGGGCAAAAACTGGAAGCATTCCTTTTGAAATCTGGCACTAGACAAGGTTGCTCTCTCTCACCACTCCTATTCAATATAATACTGGAAGTTCTAGCCAGAGCAATCAGGCAAGAAAAAGAAATCAAAGGTATTCAATTTAGAAAGGAGGAAGTCAAATTGTCTCTATTTGCAGACGACATGATTGTGTATTTAGAAGACCCCATCGTCTCGGCCCCAAATCTCCTGAAACTGAGAAGCAACTTCAGCAAAATCTCATGATACAAAATCAATGTGCAGAAATCACAAGCATTCCCATACACCAATAACAGACTTAGAGCCAAATCAAGAACAAACTGCCATTCATAATTGCCTCAAAGAGAATAAAATACATAGGAATACAACTAACAAAGGATGTAAAGGACCTCTTCAAGGAGAACTACAAACTACTTCTCAAGGAAATAAGAGAGGACACAAACAGATGGAAAAACATGCCATGCTCATGGTTAGGAAGAATCAATATTGTGAAAATGGCCATACTGCCCAAAGTAATTTATAGATTCAACGCTATCCCCATCAAGCTACCTATAACCCTCTTCAATGAACTGGAAAAAAAACCTTAAACTTCACATGGAACCAAAAGAGAGCCTACATAGCCAAGTCACTTCTCAGCAAAAAGAACAAAGCTGGAGGCATCATGCTACCTGACTTCAAACTATATTACAAGGCTACAGTAATCAAAACAGCATGATACTGGTACCGAAGCAGAGATAGACCAGTGGAACAGGACAGAGGCCTCAGAGGCAATACCACACATTTACAACCATCTGATCTTTGACAAACCTGACAAAAACAAGCAATGGGGAAAGGATTCCCTGTTTAATAAATGGTGTTGGGAAAACTTGCTAGCCATGTGCAGAAAGCAGAAACTGGACCCCTTTCTGACACCTTACACTAAAATTAACTCCAGATGGATTAAAGACTTAAACATAAGACCTAACACCATAAAAACCCTAGAAGAAAACCTAGGCAAAACCATTCAGGACATAGGCATAAGCAAGGACTTCATGACTAAACCACCAAAAGCACTGGCAACAAAAGCCAAAATAGACAAATGGTATCTAATCAAACTCCAGAGCTTCTGTACAGCAAAAGAAATAATCATTGTAGTGAACCGGCATCCAATGGAATGGGAAAAACTTTTTGCAATCTGCCCATCTGACAAAGGGGTAATACCCAGAATCTACAAAGAACTAAAGCAGATTTACAAGAAACAAACAAACTCATTCAAAAGTGAGCAAAGGAAATGAACAGACACTTTTCAAAAGAAGACATTTATAAGACCAACAAACATGAAAAAATGCTCATGACCACTGGTCATTAGAGAACTGCAAATCAAAACCACATTGAGATACCATCTCATGCCAGTTAGAATGGCAATCATTAAAAAATCTGGAGACAACAGATGCTGGAGAGGATGTGGAGTAGTAGGAATACTTTTACACTGTTGATGGGAGTGCAAATTAGTTCCACCATTGTGGAAGACAGTGTAGCAATTCCTCAGGGACCTAGAAATAGAAATTCCATTTGACCCAACAATCCCATTACTGGGTATATACCCAAAGGATTACAAATAATTCTATAATAAAGACACATGGACATGTATGCTCATTGTGGCACTGTTTACAATAGCAAAGACCTGGAACCAACCCAAATGCCCATCGATGACAGACTGGACAAGGAAAATATGGCACATATACACCATGGAATACTATGCAGCCATAAAAAATGATGAGTTCGTGTCCTTTGTAGGGACATAGATGAATCTGGAAACCATCATTCTCAGCTAACTGACACAAGAACAGAAAAACAAACACCGCATGTTCTCACTCATAGGCAGGTGTTGAACAATAAGAACACATGGACATAGGGAGGAGAGCATCACACACTGGGGTCTGTTAGGGGGGAATAGGGAAGGGACAGCAGGGGGTAGGGAGCTTGGGGAGGGATAACAGGGGGAGAAATGCCAGATATAGGTGACAGGGGGATGGAGCCAGCAAACCACATTGCCATGTATGTGCCTATATAACAATCCTGCATGATTTGCACATGTACCCCAGAACCTAAAGTGCAATAAAATACATAATATTAAAAAAATAATACTTATGAATATGTAATAAAAGTCTGGGATTACTGAAGTAGCAGATACTTTCAATGAATATTAATGAATATGAGACTAAAAAAGATACTGGGCTACAATACCAATGCACTGAAATTGAGAAAGATAAATTTTAACAAAAACATGATTAAAGTAACTGATGCTAATATAATTTTTATATGTTCCAAATTTTTTAAGGGACAAGAAATTCCTTTGGAATTAAGCCAGCAAATTATGTGTTTAAATGCCAGCCTGGCTACAGTTGTGTCATTACTAACTTTCACTAAGTATTGAAAAATCTATAGGGGGTGTATTTCAATTTCCTAATTTTGCTCTTTTTAAAAGAGAAGCTAAAAAGGGGAATCCATCACCAGTCTGATATTTAAGCTCATAGTCAAGATGACAAGCATAATGTTTAAGATAGAATCTGCTGAAAATTATTGATCATCTCATGTACAAACAATCTTATTTACATATGGCAAAGATTACAGGCATAAACACGAGAGCATAAAATCCTGTTGCTTGAAAGTACTAAACATTATTATTTAAAAATAGTAGGCAGTATTATGTAGCTAAGCAAATATCTTCTTCTCAGGGCCTGGGAATGATTTCCTTTCATTTCTGCCATCTGCCTTCTCTTCTGCGAAATCCATCTTCGATTCCCTCTGCAGTGGTGGTCAGGCTTCCCCGTTACCTAAGGGTTCTCCTTGACCATTTAGAAAGATAGAGATGGCGATCACTTAATTAACTGCATCATTATCTCCTAAGTGGCTTCACCAGGGAGACCTGAGCTCACTTTTGGGATCTTTACCTATTTTATTTTATCACTCTACCATCTTCAGCCTACTATGTTTTATAGAATTAAGAGTATGCATGCTAACTTCTGACTTTCTCTCTCTTTCTCTCTCTCCACACACACACACACACACAAACACATGTTCTTTTCCCCTCTGTGTGCTCAGTCTTGCATTACAGAAATAATGTATATCCAGAATTTCTAGATATTTAGTAGAAAAGTTTTTGTTTTTTTTTAAGGTGGAGTTTTATTCTTGCCCAACCTGGAGTGCAATGGCACAATATTGGCTCACTGCAACCTCCATCTCCTAGGCTAAGTGATTCTCCCACCTCCGTCTCCCCATTAGCTGGGATTACAGGTGCCCACCACTATGCCTGGCTAATTTTTTGTGGTTTTTGGTAGAGATGGGGTTTCACCATATTGGCTAGTCTGGTCTCAAATTCCTGACCTCAGGTGATCCACTCGCCTGGGCCTCCCAAAGTGCTGGGATTACAGGTGTGAGCCATTGGGCCCAGTAGGAAAATTTTTAGCGTATCTTTAGTCTGCTGTCTTTCTAGAACTACAAGCTTATCTTTGTTTGCTTCTATCTTTGCTTGGCCTTGTGCAGTGTTGGCTTCATCCTCAGGTTCCACAATACAGTTTCTAGAAAGCTCTAGGCTTCTCTCTTATGGTACCAAGATGATACAAACAGTTACAGGTGTTTACATCAACAAATATAGAGGGAAAGTGATGGTCTCTTGTGGTAACTTTATTGAAAAAGAAAATAATTTCACTTTCCTGGAAACTCCCTGGATCTCACTGGTTGACACTGGGTTGTATGCCCCTGAGCCAGTCACTGTGGCTGGGGATGGCATATGCTGAGTGGCTGAAGCCCTCAGGGAGCTCGCCCCTATATCTGGAGTGGAGGTCCACACTCTTCAAGCTACATGGGTGATAATGAAACAGAAAGTCATGGTATTCTGTCCAGAAGGAATGAAAGTGTGCTGGACAGCCAGCAACAGATGTCCATTTTACTTTCCTTTTTTTGTGAGATCGAGTTTCACTTTGTCATCCAGGCTGGAGTACGGTGGCCCGATCTAAGCTCACTGCAACCTCCACCTTGCAGGCTCAAGTGATCCTCCCACCTCAGCCTCCCAAGTAGCTGGGACTACAGGTGTATGCCACCACACCTGGCTAATTTTTTTTTTTAATGGAGATGGGGTTTCACCATGTTGCCCAAGCTGATATAAAACTCTTGAGCTCAAGCGATCTACTTGCCTCAGCCTCCCAAAGTGCTGGGATTACAGGCATGAACCACCACGCCCAGCCCATTTTATTTTCCTTTTTGCTCTTATGTGGCCACATGTTTAGTGAGACATGTCCAGGTGCTTGCTATGCCAAAATGTGGGGGTTTTCAGTGGTGGGCTCATCAAATGGGCATCAGGAAAAAGATATGCAGTATCTTCATCTACAGGCAGAGAAGTTGTGTTATAATGTTATTTAGTTATATCTGTTACTAGGACTTAAAAGCCCTGTGGGTGTAAAAGTCAGGATAGAAACCAGAGAGTTTGTAATACCTGTGGTTGATGATACTAATGCTATCATAAATAATAATAACACAGTTGTATAAAAACTTACCATTTATAGAACACTTTTACACTCATTTACATTTAATGGTATATGTGAGGCAGGTGTGAATTTCATTCCTAGTAGCAGAATCCCCACAACCATACCAAATAACCCAGCAACTTGTAGAAGTAACAGCTTGTGCTAAAATTAAAATGTTATTTTGGCATGTAAGTAAATATGTGCTTCAAATTATAACACATTAGCTACTCAAAGGTCTGTGTAAAAAAGATATTTATGATAACAAAAATTGGAAACTCCATGAATACTGAACACTAAAAGAATGTTTTAATAAATCATGATGTATCTACTCCATTACATTATTAGTAGACGATTTAAAAATGTTGGCCTTAAAGAATGTCTAATGATAGGAAGAGTTCATTATATAAGTGATAAAAGCAATTTAAAAATCCGAATGAACCTATATATTCAGTATGTTTCCAAAAACAAAAACATAGGAATGCAAAGCATGTACAAGCCTAGGGTAACGCTGAGAATATTTGGAAATGGTTATAGCAGGGTCCAGCCAGTCAGAATGAACACCTCTGTTCTCCATTGGTACGGCCATGCCAGTATTTACTGACTCATTATCTATCCTCAAAAAATCAACAGTGCTAAGACTATGAGGTTGATTTTTCTTTTCTTCTTTTAGTCTTTAAAATTTTTTTTGTCTTTCTCTGTTTTCTAAATTCTGTACGCTGAGAATGTGTTGTTTATAATAATATGATGCCTTAATATTCCTTTTAGTGAAAGTAATTTATAATTTCTTAGAATTATACAATGTTTTCTGGATTCCTTTCTGTTTCTGTAGCCCCTCCTCACCCTTCATTGCATTTGTCTCATTTAGTCCATGCAATTTACGGAGAATTCCAGGAATGGGTCAAAAGATGTGCTTTTTGAACTGCCCAACGAAGTCAAACTAAATCAACACCATAAAAAAAGAAAAAGTCTACTGTCTCTTAGTGCTTATTGGTGTGAAACCACAATGCAACCAGTTATATTTTTAGTGGAGGAGTCATACAGTCCAGCCTTCCTATTGACTATAGAAATCTCTTCTCTGTCAACAGAGGAAAATAATTACAGCATTCATTTAACTTTTACTATGCACTGGGCTCTGTTCTAAGCCGTTCTCTGATATTATTTTCTTTCATCCTCACAATCACCCCACCAAGTGTTACCATTATTGCCTTCATTTTATAGACGAGGCTTAGAAAGTTCAAGTAATTTGTGCAAGGTCACACAGCTAGCTGCGGTGGAGCTGAGATTTGATCTGAGAGTCTGACTCCACAGCTTCTGCTCTTAATCAGTTCATTATCCTACCACCATTATTTCATGTGTGTGCAAGAGTCAGCCTTGTTCTGAAAATAGGAGTGCAGACACACTATACTTAGACACACACACAGGAACATACTGTAGTCGATGCTTAACTGATAGATAAGGATACTTATTATTATTAAAGCTGTTCGCATTTTAAAATCCTTCTAGGAGACAATGTTTGTAGCATAGGACATAGCGCCTCTTGTTTTCAGGGTCTTCTTGCTTTCTACTCTGTGCAGTGGTAGCTACAATCTTTAAGACTCGGTTTTCTTTCCCATTGAATGAAGATAGGAATGATACCTTTCAATGCAGTGTGAATTAAACAAGTTAAAACATATAAAGCGGCCAGGCATGGTGGCTCACACCTGTAACCCCAGCACTTTGGGAGGCTGAGGCGGGCAGATCGCAAGGTCAGGAGTTTGAGACTAGCCTCATCAATATTGTGAAAGCCTGTCTCTACTGAAAATACAAAAATTAGCCTGGCATGGTGGCATGCACCTGTAGTCCCAGCTTCTTGGAAGGCTGAGGCAGAAGAATTGCTTCAACCCAGGAGGCAGAGGTTGCAGTGAGCTGAGATTGCACCACTGCACTCCAGCTTGGGCGACAGAAACTTCATCTCAAAACAAAACAAAAACCAAACATATAAATCCTGGTACAAAGTAAAAGCTCAATAAATGAAAGCTAAAAAAAGAGGTTTTATACCAGTTTATCTGCAAGGCTCCCATGATGTAGAAAAGGAAGGCACAGAATCTCAAACCATGAAGGTCAGCATGGAGCATTTAGTCATCATCTTCATTTCCATGCCTGATGTTTATTTGCAGTGTATGTTCCAGATTTTTCCCCCTTGAATAGCCTTCTCGTAAAAGACCCTGCCTTGCTGTGTAGTTTGGTTAAGACAGTCCCTAATCGATTTACATACGCTGCTCTTAAATGTTGTTTTAATATTAGAGTGAATTTCAGCTGGCAAGGGTTTCCATGATTGATTATAAGTTCTATCCATTCATAATATGGTTGAAGTGAAGAGAAATGTGAACAGTAGTTTGACATTAACAAGGTACGGGGCTAATGGGGCACTAATTGAGCAGTGAACGCCTAATTAGGAATCACAGAGGGCTTGAGCTGGCATGTGGGGAGTTAAGGTCCCAGTGAGTGCTGAGTTGTGGATTTTGGAAAAAGGACTAACTAAGCTTGGATGTTTCTACACTCTTCTTGCAGCCCAGTGGGCCTTGTCATTCCAAATTTTCTGGGCAAGTGGCAGCTGCTGGGAAAGAAATTCTGATTTGTGGAGTTGAAAAGATGGTAAGAGAAAGTACTCCCTCTCCTCCTCCAGTCCTCAATCCCCACCCCCTACCGAGGATGAAGAGGACAAGCAATTGATTTCGGAGGCAGGCGATCTCTAAACCATTGTGCACTCCCTGATAATTTGGGGAGCTGCTAACATTTATGGAAATGGGAATATATTTAAAATTCAAACATACAATTTCTAGCTATTTCCAACCTCCCATATGTGTATCGCCAAAAGTGAATTTTCAGAGCAGTAGTGGGAAAATACTGCCTGGGGATAGAGAAAAGTTACCGCAGGAGTCTGGTTTCTATATTAATTTATTTCACAATAAGAGCAAATTCCTTTCCCTAGGGGAGTATTTGACAGAGTAATTGCACTAGGGAACAGTCACTATTTCATTTTGTTTTCTTTCTCTCTTTTAAACTTTCTTTGTAAAGCCGAGTGTTATAAATCTTCCTGAAAGAGCAGCTTAAACAAGATATGTGGGCTGTGTGATACAGGTTTTATTTGTGTGTGTGTACATGTATATGATGAATATATACACATTCATTCATTCACTGTTGGATTTCAGAATGACATTTTCAACAATTAAAAGTGAAAGTTAAAATTTGTGAGATTAGAGACACTGTGAAATACATCTTTCCAGATTTAGAGAGAACACAGGCCATCCACATATTACTGATCAGGAACAAAAGCCACAGAACTAAGCTTAACTTGCATTGCCTCTGACCCAAGTAGTAATGATTTTCTTATTTAGAAAGATTTCTAAACATTTTAATTGTGTCTATAATACAAATTTTAGTCAACAAACTTGTACACAATGTGATGGTTTTAATGGTCAATATCTATCCAGTTATTAAAAAATATTCTTAAAAGTAGAGGGATCTGAGAGGCATGTCTTTCTGAACGCTAGCCTTTGATTGAGACCTGCACTCCAGTATCCTGTAAAACTCAGCAGCCGCCTGGTTCCAGAATCCTTCTCACCACCTCCAGGGTCTTAATACTGTCACAGGCTCTTGTTACTGTCTAGAAAACCTCTAATAAACCCAGCTGCACCAAGGTTTAGAGACTGAAGCTGCTGTTCCTCCCAGGAACATTTGTAGCTGCACAGACAACACAATTGAAAGGGACGGGTTCCACTATTAGAAGAAACATGGAATTTCATGTGTGAGGAGGATATATTTCAGTTGGGAGGTTTTCTGGCATACTTTGGCTATTATCATGAACAAAGCATACACATAATGCTCACATGCTGCATTCTGCAAAGAAAACAAATGCTTACAAAAATAAAAGCATTACAAAAATTTTAAAAAGTAAGAGAGGTAATCAAAGGCACTGGAAACATAAGAAAAATAAATTGATTCTCAAGGGAAGAGTAACACTTCAAACAGACATTAAATTATTATTACCATTATTTTTGTTACTGCAAAGACAATATAACACCAAGAAAGTTAGGAAATTGACAAAAATAGATCTCATACTCCTTTTCCCAGTAAGAAAATTACTCTTAAAAAAAATTATGTTCCAACAATCTCATTTTCTAGATTAAGAAACTGTTATTTTAAAAAACTCATGTACTCATGATTACACAGTTCAGACAGAACTCATCAAGACTGACAAACAGAACCTACTTTTAAGGAAGGCATATAAATTATTTTGGAAAGTACCTTGCTGATTTTCAAGTGCTATAGTGCTATCAACTCATGCCAGCCTGTGTCCAATAAAGACTCCATGATGGAAACATTCCATTGGATTGCATTCTCTTTGGCTTATCATAGGAATGAAAATCCCTTGTGGGCATCTTCATAGCCCTAGAACAAATTATGAAAGGAAAACTGAGACAGATGCCAGCATTCCTCACTTGAAGCCCAGCTCATCCCCTCCTGTACTGTGCTCCTTTCATTGACTGAATTGCTGAGTCTGGAATGGATGCTGTTCCTAGTTTTCTCTGCATGATTTGTCCTCTTAGATAAGGGTGGTGTTTCTTTTCATGTGAAAATAAATTTAGATTGGGAACAAAAAGAAGCAACTCTGTGGGGAAGTTAATATTATGGCCTTTGATAGCAGATGAGGAAGCTAAGGCTCAGAAGGTTGAGCGGGGAGATTGACTGGGCCTTTACTCTTCCAGGCTGGGTGCGGTTTTTCGCACCTCTAATCTCAGCACTTTGGGAGGTTGAGGCGGGCAAATCACAAGGTCAAGAGGTGGAGACCATGACGGGCAACATGGTGGAACCCCGTCTCTACTAAAAACACAAAAACTGGTTGGGCGTGGTGGCGCACACCTGTAGTCCCAGCTACTTGGGAGGCTGAGGCAGGAGAATTGCTTGAACCCAGGAGGCAGAGGTTGCAGTGAGCCGAGATTGCACCACGATACTCCAGCCTGGCGATACAGCGAGAGTCCATCTCAGAAAAAAAAAAACAGATACTCTTTTCTCTTGAGTCCAAACAGTATCGGAATCTCAACACAGCACAGTTACTACCAACCAATAGAAACTGACCATTGTGTGTGAAACCTATTGGCCCCCAGAACTGCAAACCTTCCCTGAAATAGGCTTGTATGGTGGGTAGAGCCCTGAACATCTGCCTGGATCACTTATGTGAGTTTGGGAGCAAATACCTTAAACTTTCAGAGCGTCATTCTCCATATTTTAAAGGGGAACAATCCTATCCCCTATCCAGCGCTGGTAAGAGGGACACATGAAATAAGAAAACACATGTAAGAACATCTGGTAAACTGTTCAAATTGAAGGATCGTAATAATAATAAGTTTTACAGATGAGAAAAATTGGTTTGCTTACACAATTCATCACTCCTTTAGGTCTTTACTACTTTTAAACCTTCTAAAAATAAGATTTAATATGCTCTCATTGTTAATGGTCTCGTTTATACCCTAGACACACAGAAGCGGGGATAGTTGCTAGAACTGTGGCATGAAGTTCTGCTAATGATTTTGTTTTCAGTTGCTCCCTTTCTATGTAATAATGTTGTTACCTTTCCTGGACACATGAGGGTTTATTTAATTACGGTGAAGTAGGTCCCTTTTTGTTTCTTGGGTAGTATAGCTTTATCTCTCTTTCCATGCTCATAGCGTGAGGAAATTGAGGAGCAGGACTATTTACAAAAGCATGGGTGAGGTGAAAGATGGACATCACAGGAAGTGCCCTACCCCAGGGCTAAAATCAGTGGGGGAACTGTTACCTTCTGGGCTTGCAGAGGGACAGGAGAGGGTGGTCACTACAACCTGGAGAAGGTGGCTGTTTAGAACCCTGGCCTTTGGCAGAGGAATAACTGCAGCTGGTGCCACCCTTTGACCCAGTAGAAAGGGAACCAGAGCGTAGAAGGCACAGGAGCTGTTGGTAGGATCCATGTGTTCTGTCTTTTGGGCACAAAGAGGTGGGGTGGGGAGAGACTGGGGTGCACAGAAGATGCCTGGGGCATTAGGAATTCAGAACGGGGAGCAGAGTGGTGCTGAGAGGAGTTAGATTCATTTGGGGCTATGGAAAGATGTAAAGAGTAAAGAAGAAAGGGGACCCTGTGACCCCAATATCTTGACTGTCCAGTGGGTAGCATGTGGTCTTATACTGTGGAGAGATGAGAGACTGAATCACTTTTCTGGAGGCAACGTGGAGACCCACCATGAAGCTCTGAAACCAACCATACATTCCTCTAGGGTCTCCAAGCTCTGTCTCTGAAGAGCGTGGGATAACCAGAAGGGTAATATCTGCACTGAAACTTCCTTAGTTCCTGATGGAAACGTCCTCTCAGGACAGTGAGATAATCCTCTATCCTCAGTGTTTTACCTAGGGTTGAGCTTCTTGAAAAGTCACTCAAAGAATATTTCTTTGCTTAAGTTTCTTCTTGAGAGAGTGATGATGATGATGATTGTGCTGTTCAGAGAGCCTGCCATGAAGGTCTTGAAAATCAGTATTTCTCATGGATGATCACTAAGTCGCCCTCATCCAAACTAGTAGCAATGTGTGTTGAAAAGGAGGATTTCTGGGTCCCAGGCAGGACCTACTGAGTCAGAATCTGCAGAGAGATCCCCAATATTTGTTTAATATACAATGAATGGCCCTCCAGGTCATTCATGGGCACCCTAAGTTTTGAGGGCCACAACTTTAAAGTTTTGCTCCAGAGAGAACAGTGTTCCACTAGGTCTAAGTGATTGTGATTACCACATGTGATTGTGATTGGGAACTTTGCGAAAGTTTGGTTCAAGCATCTATCCCCTTTTGCTACTTAAGCTAATTCTTTTACCCCTGTATTAATCACTTACATATATATTTAAGCCACCTCAGAAATTTTCAGAAGTTGACAATGTATGTATCATTAAATAATAAAGTTTGGCTATTATAAAGTAATAGTTTCTTTTTCCTCCTGCTGACTCACAGACACTTGTTTCAGACCCTGCTATTGTATTTTTAATATGAAAAATTTAACTTTAACTTTTTGGTTAACTTTCTTATCAAGTTACTTTTAAACTTACACCTTTGATTTACAAGCTCACATTCTGACTTATTTATTTACATAGTACAGTTTGACTATGCCTATAGTCCCAGTACCCCAAACCACCTGCACTTATATTTTAAAAAGGGTCTTATTTCTTGAGTATCTCCCTTGGGGTCGGCAGGGGGTCCAGCTCTGAGTACAGAAGATGAGGGTCATTGGGAAGGGTTCCCAGAGATGCTGTGTGAGGCTGCCATGGCCGGCTTTATGCCAAACATATTTCCCAGGGGCTCTTGGAAAATAAAGATGCAGTGAGGATATTCATCTGTTTTTACTGCCTGACATACTTGGTTTAAGTCCTGGCTTTGTCACTTACTGCTGTGTAGATAACTATGAACATATTTCTTAACCTCTTGAGCTTTATGGTTGTAGAGATTTCATTGGAGGAAATAGCAGTAGATTGGATTAATTGAAGATGCTGTAGCCCCACAGCCTTAGTGGTAGATTGGATTAATTGAAAATGAGGAATGAAGCCAAGATGACACTGAGATTGTGTTTTGGAGGTCAGAAAAGGGGATTGTTCCCCAGAGCACCCTTGGGGAGTTGTAACACGTTTGGGGGCTGGCCACCACAAAATTAATTAGGTAGAGCCCACTTTCAGCATCCTGTGAGCTTTCAGATTGGCATCCTATTTCTCTGTACAGGTGCCCATTGACCTGTCTTAGTGGTTAGCACACTATGGCCAGTGGACCAAATCTGGCCTGCATTCCCAATTTTTGCAAGTAAAGTTTTACTGGAGCACAGTCATATTCATTCTTTCATTCATTCACACGTTGTCCATGGCTGTGTGCATGCTACAACAGCAGAGTTATGTAGTTGGGACAAAGACCAATGGCCCACAGAGCCTAAAATATTTACTGTCAGGTCCTCTAGAGAAAACATTTACTGACCCTTGTTACAAGACGAGAACGCTTTTTTGGCCCTACCTGTCCCTTTCCCCAGAGCCCTAGGAGGAGACTGGCTGATCTGATGCATGCTCCTGATGAAGTTGTTCCTGGTGTCAGCCCTCCCTGGCAGGGTTCTCTTGTTAGCATTAGCCTTTAAAGCTGGCTCCTAAGAAGGAAGTGATGTTGAAACTGACAACAGAATCAGTGGGGGTGTGTTTGGGATTCTAGGGAGTTTGTCATCACTGAAGTCATATACATTGACAACAACTTACAGAGAATGAACATGTCTTTACTGTTGGTAGAAGTAAAAGCAGCTTTTACTTACAGATCTCCTTCCTGGTCATTAGGAGCAGCTTCTTCAAGTTAGAAGAGACATTGAGATGAAAGTGAAGATACCGGACAGTTGGGGAGTTGTAGGGCTACAGCTTAACCCCCTTTGGGCCGATTGGGTATCTCCTCACTGTCCTGAGCGTTTAACCGCCTTGAGGGTGCAGGGAAGTCTTTAAGGCTAATGAAAGCTCAGTAATGAAAGCTGAGTCTTGCTGCTTCTTAGGTTAAATGTTAACCAGATGTGCTGGGCTGCGTTTGAGACACTTTCTTCCCCACCCCCACCTTCCACCCCACTTTCACCCCACCCTCTGGTGATGGTAGAGACCCAGTGACAGACAGTTTCAGCGTGAAGTTGTGGAGCTGACTCCCCCGATCATCCCAGTCTCTTCAGCCTGGGCGAGAACACCACCCAGTCCTCCAGCCCTCTCACCCATCCCGGCCCACGCAGCAGCTACTTCCCCTTGGCCTGCTTCTTATACACTTCCACTGCTTTGGATGCCTCACTCCTGCCAGGGCCTCCTTCATCTCCCTTCAAACCTAGATCTCAAGTCTCCTTGCTGTGAATCTTTCCTCGGCTCCCCCAGACAGAATCCCTTCTCTTTCTGAGACCCCAGAATATTGTTCCTCCTTTGCTGTAGCTTCACTCAGATGGTGTATTTGCATTTTTATCCCTTGCCTGCCCGGAAAGTGGGCAAGGACTACATCTTTGTCATTTTTGCATCCCCAGTTCCTAGCACGGTATCTGGCACGCAAGAGAGCACCAGTAAATGCAAAGCAATAAAGCAGCAAGTTTATGAGCATGAGTTAGAATGTGTGGGACCCTGGACAAGTGACTTAACCTCTTTAAGCCTCACTTCTTCACTGTCATGTGGGAATAACAACCGTTCCCACATAGGATTGTTACGAGGATTAAATGAACTGATTAGGTAAGGGGCTTAGCCCAGTGCCTGCTACATAGTAAAGACTCAATAGGTGTTAGCTCATGTAATTACTAATCATACCCTCCACTATTTAACTATCTGATCTAGTAAACAATAGTACTGATAACAATTGATGACCGAATGACTTGTTGGAGGAATGTCTATTTCATTCTCTTTTGTTCCCTTGATGGGGCCATGATAAAGACAGTGGTTTGCTCCCTAAATGAAAGCATTGTCCTGGGCAGTGAAAGGACCCGATTTCTTCCAGAGTTTCTCCTTTTCTGGAAGGCCTTCCCTCCACTCGGGCAAAGTTTAGAATCTCTCAACTTTCCTTTTCTTCAATCAGGTCAAGCACTCCTGTGCAGGGAGGAACCGACACCAAAGGCCAAGGAATGGGCTCCAACACCCCAACTCATTAATATCGTCAGCATCCTAACAAATGGGAGGCCGGAGAGCCAGACCGAGCGGCCACTTGGTCACATGGCGGGGGTCTGCCCTGGGGCCCTGCGCACATTGAGTGGACGGGCACAAGTGCCATCTATATTTCTCTGCACAGCCTCGGCCCCCACCTCCCATGTCAGCCTGCTGAGCGGGCTTGGCCCAGGTTCTTGTGCTTCACAGAGAAGATTTATTCCTCAAGACTGACCTACATGGACGTATGTATCTAAATTCACAAAAGCTCGAGTTTGATGGCAAGCAACAAAAGGTCAGAAGAAAAACAGGCAAGGCATTTAAATCAAAATGATGAAACTGGGTAATTTCATTAGCAACAGTTGTATTTACTGGAAGTCACAGATGGTGCAGTTTAGCTCATAGCCAAGTTTTTAGGACAAAATAAGAATGAAGAAAGAAATATTTCAAGGGAGAGGTGGTTAAAAATTAAATAGGCACCAGATGGCTCAAGATTGTCCTTCCTATAAATTTGGTGAAGGAAGGCATGCTGAATCCAAAGCCTTTCTGAATGGGTTTAGAGTTTGAAAAGGAACTTTGGGAACATATAAGACCTTTAAAAGAAAGCAATATTAAGCTTGGAGTGATACTGAGTGGAGGTGACAGTATTATATAAACCATGTTACATTTTATTTACTTATTATTTATTTAGCATTTATTCAGAATGTCCTGTATGCTAGATCCTCTTTCTGATATATTTTAATGATACTGAGGAAGGTTATAGTTTCCTGGAACGTTGGAAAGCTCCTTGCCTAGGCTAAGAGGGGGAAAATGTGGATTTGAAATACATTTAGCCATGAAGATACACCTGTTTTTCCTCTGGTACATTTGGTGAGAAATGCTTCAATAATTTCCCATCTTTTAGAGATTAAAATCTAAGCCCGTTTCCATGCCCAGAGCCCATTGCAGACTGACATTGTCTACTTCTGTAGACTCAGAGTTCTCAAAGCAGTAAGCTGGTGTGCATCAGGTCGCGAGAGACCTGAATTTCAGCAAGCAACCCAGTGGATGCTATTGCATGCTAAGGACTGAGAACTACTGTTCTAGACTCTTCTTTTACCTATCCTCATAGTATCTCCTCTTCAACCTACTGGGAGCTAGTTGCCACTCCCTGAACTTCTAAGTCTTATACTCGTACATCTTTGTACATGGTATTCCCTGACATGTATTTGCAAGTTTGTCCTCATGTTCACCCTCCACATCTGAGTTTATAAGAAGCATCTCCTGCTGGGTGCAGTGGCTCACGCCTGTAATCTCAACACTTTGGGAGGCCCAGGTGGGCAGATCACAAGGTCAGGAGTTTGAGAGCAGCCTGGCCAATATGGTGAAAACCTGTCTCTGCTAAAATTACCAAAATTAGCTGGGCATGATGGTGTGCGCCTGTAGTCCCAGCCACTCGGGAGGCTGAGGCAGGAGAATCACTTGAACCTGGAAAGCGGAGGCAGGAGAATTGCTTGAACCTAGAAAATGGAGGCTGCAGTAAACTGAGATCATGCCACTGCACTCCAGCCTGGGTAACACAGCGAGGCTATCTCAAAAACAAAACATACCAACAAACAAAAAACAACTCCCTTCATTTTGAGGAAAATTGACCTGCCCTAACAAAACTTCCACTAGTTCAGGGTGATCACCAGCAATTTAAATGTCTGTAGTAACAAAACTCATTATTCTTCAGAAGAAACTCTACATCTTGAAATGATGGAATTTCTTCAACAAAAGAGGCTGAGAATGTATGCATTTTAAGATTTTATATTCTTTATTTGCTTTTTTAAATCCATTGAGGAAAAAAATGCTATTCTTAAATAATTTCAATTTAAGTAACATTAGGTGGGCGCTGTGGCTCACAGCTGTAATCCCAGCACTTTAGGAGACCAAGGCAGGTGGATCTCTTGAGGTCAGGAGTTCGAGACCAGCCTGGGCAACATGGTGAAATCCCGTCTCTACTAAAAATACAAAAACTAGCCAGACATGGTGGTGCATGCCTGTAATCCTAGCTACTTGGGAGTCTGAGGCACTAGAATCGCTTGAACTCGGGAGGTAGAGGTTGCAGAGAGCTGAGATCATGCCATTGCACTCCAGTCTGGGCGACAGAGTGAGACTGTCTTAAACAAGCAAACAAACAAAAAAACAAATTAAGTAATATCACGTGTAAGTGCTTTTGAATGTCAGGGTTCCAAGATCCAGTTCCCAGTAATGTATAGTGCAAAGCCATCTCCTTATCTTTGGGTCACTACCACATTTTCTCCACAATTTAAGCTCTGTCTCACGTTACAGTTTTCGACACTATTCCATCTTAATTCTTGGTAATTTCATTATAAATATATATGATGCTCCCAATACATTTTTTAAGGCGAATTAAAGAATATTTTTCTTGGCCCTCTCAATTTCCTGAACTCATCTTGCTGATGATTCTGTCCTATCCTAATTCAGCCGCTCACTTTCAAGGTCAAAGCCTAGACCTCATCATTACTAATAACTGCGGTGCCTCCAGCAATCACAGTTTTAAACATTCATCTCCTGACTGCTTCTTCTCTCTTTTTAGCTCACATGCTTTTCTACACCAGCTCCAACAGCCCTTCTTCACCTATTAGCCCTGGATCCACCAACATTATGTCTCTCTTGAAATTTCCAGAAGCCTTGTCTTTTTTCTTTACCATTTCACTTCCTTTGCATACCTCCACCTTCCTAGTTTCTCTCCAACTTCTTCATTCGGGTTTGTTTAACCACAAGGCTCATTATACCAACTCGTTATCTACTTCAAGCCTATGCCTGTGCAGCTGGAGAAAACATAAGACCAAACTGAAGTCTTTACCAGAGCCCTCACTGCTGTGTTCTCTCTTTCCCAGAGACAACTGTCTCTACTCTCTCCTTTTCTCCTCAAACCCTCAAATATCTTCCTTATATCTTCAGACAGATCAGTAAAGAGCTTACAGAGACCCATCACCATCTCTCCCCTCTTCCACTCTGTGCCTGGCCTGATAATATGGACAAGAAGCCGATAGTGCCGTTCCTCCACGTGGGCCCTACCTCTGGGGGTTGGGTCAGCCCAGCTCTCCTCTCCTTTCCCTGCCAGATCATCAGCTGCGTCCCTCTCCACTGGCCTTTCCACAGCATACAGATCTGTCTTTATTAAAACTCCGACCCTACTTTTTCCTTTAGCTGCTGCCACGTCTTTCCTCAGGAGCGTCTCTCTCTCCAAGAGCGCAGTCTGTGGTTGCTGCCCGGTGTGACCCTTGAACCCCATCATCTTTGGTCATCTCAGGATTGACTGTTAGGTGATTAGCACGGTGGCATATTGTCTTTTTTACTTTTTCTTTAGACAACATTATATTTCAGTGAAGTTATGGGTGATCATGATTTTCTTCCCTTTACTTATTTGTTCTTTCTAAATTTTCTATGATGAATATGCAATACTTTGGTTAAAATGAGAAACAATAAAATTATATAAAAAGAAACACCATATTTTATGAATACTTTACAATCAATTGCATTTTTATAGCAAAAAATTGGCAGTGGGTTGGAGTGGAATGGGCATTGGGATGGGGGCCAGTTCTACTCCTGACTTGCTCTTGAGAAGACACTTAAATTCATTTCAGATGCTTCAGCTGTGAAGGGGAGAAACTGCCATTTTCCTGGCTTTCCTTTCAACAATATTGTGAAGATCTTAAAAAAAAAAGAAAGAAAAGGATGTGAAAATTCTTGGGGGCTACATGGATGTAAGCCCCTGTTACTCCTGGCCCAGACATGTGTGAGCTACGTGGGTGACATCTTTGTTTTACTGATGAGGAGATGAGAACCCTGAGATAGGACAGGTTTAAAACCACATCAAAGGAGAACACTAATAAGATCAGCTTTCCATGCTTCTTGGCCAGGTTCTTCGCTGTGTCCCAATTTCTTCATCTAACCCACTCCCAAAATATCTAGTGAGAGTGATTCTTCTTCCCTCCACCAAAGATGGTTGTCGGGCTGGCTGACAAGAAGTGGGTGCATGAAGGCATCCTGGCCAACAAGATGCTATGGAGATGTTGGCTGAAGGTCATTGAAAGCATTTGAGTTTTACACATCAGTTAGAAAGGATACTCCTTAGCTGTGTGAGATCCTCAACAAGACTGACCTAATAGTTTGGCTGTGTGCTAAAATTCCAGTCTGGAATCTATGACACCAAGGCCCACTTGGGTGTGGACTGACTCATGAATGTAGAACATGGAGTGTTTGTGTTCATTGTTTTTCTCCTAGTCCTTTGTTTGTTTTCTCCATTTTCTTCCCTTGACTCGGTTTAGTTTCTAGTAAGTAGGGAGGGAACACCCCACTGATACTGCAGAGGGAATAAATTTAGTGCATCCCTAGGCTTGACCCATTTTTCTTAGTATTCACATGCTGGGTGGAGTCCTTTCTTCCCCTTCTCTTGTCCTTATGTTCAGCCCTTGAACTCTTAGTCCAAGATCTGATAAAAAGTAGCCCTATATTCACTGGGTTAAGTAAATATCAAGGCATTAAAATGGCAAGCAAAGTCCTTCACTGCCCAGCCCTCCATGGTTTGCCTGTTTTGGTTCCTTCCTCCTAGGAGGGTGCTTACCTCTTGCTTTCCACCAATCAGCATTCCCAGCCTTCACAAGGATGGGAAAAGCATTTTCTGAGTGTCTACTTTGTGCCAGGGATGTTCATGTACATTGCTACATTTAATCCTCAGACAACTGTACAAGGCACATGTTAGCCCAGTTCATTGAAGCCCTTTGACCTCTCCGTATAGAGATATAAATGAACTGAAACTCAGAAAGCTAAGAAGCCACCAAGCTGGGATTCGAAGCAGCTCTAATTCCAGAGCAGAGCTTGTTTGAGCATCTCCAGCAGTTTTTACAAGGCTTTTCTTCTCTAAGGTTTTCCGTGACCACCTTCCCTCTCTGCCCATTAAAATGAATGCAATGGTTTGCTAGCATGCTTCCTCACTGCTCATCCTTCCCTACTGAAGAGCACAAATATTTTATATTTCAACCTTGAGTGTGCTGGGATGCTGACCAAACCCATCCAGACAGGGACACCTGAAGCTGTTTCATGCTGAACAGGGGAGTTTCCTGGGGGAGGAGAAGGTCTCTACCACCAGGCTTAGAAATGACATGTTGGTTTTCTTGATAATTGGATTGTTAGAGTTTTCAGAGAAAGAGTTTGAATCCAGAGAAGCACAATTTAAATGTAAATGAATGTTTACATGGGTATTTGGAGGGACTCTGGGGTTGGAATACTGATGTGGTAGTGCTTAATAACACCCAGGGAGCTGACTTTGGAGGTGCAGGGGTGGATAATTGCACCTCCTCCTTCTGTGCTTATCTTGATGGAGAGAAATGAATCTGCTCTGGCTTAAGGGCCTTGCCCAGCCTGTTCGTGTCTTCTTGTCAATCTGTTGATGAAAATACAATAGTGGAAAAATACTTACTGTGTTATAAAAGGAGCTGCAGAAATGCCCCCTGCCTCTCAATAGTTAGAGTCCAACCAGACTGCCCTCAGACAATCTGTTTTACTGTCCAATGTGATTGACTTTTCTGTCTCTGACTTCTCTGCTGCAGTTTGTACTCTAGAGGGCTGTTCTTCTTCCTCTGCTTAGACCTCAGGGAGCCCAGGACTCAAGGCTTGGATTTTTGTTCTTGGCTCTACCTTCCTATCTCCCAGATAGTTTGTCTGTCCCCCTGGATTCAGTGGTTTTTCTTTACTGTTCATTCTTCCCCAAACTTGGACTTCTGGCTACAGCATTCTCCTGCCCCAGTGCTCAGATCCTATTCTCCAGGACAGCCTTGTCTCCTTGCAGTCAGAGAGTGTGTCTAATTCTGCTGTGCACCCCCTACAGGGGCACAGCTGGTAGTAGATGTTCAAAAACTGATGTTTTTACTAATCCACACACAGAAAAAATTCACTTTCACAAAATTCACAAGCCTAAAAATTCACAAAATCCACAAAATTAAAATTCACACACACACAAAATTTACTTTCAACAAACTTGTGATGAACATGGATGAGCATAAGGAATGGTTTTAAGATTAACACATTAAAACAGATAATATGTTATCTTAGTCCATTGGTGCTGCTATAATGGAATAGCATAGACTGGATAATTTATTTAAAAAATAGAAATGTATTTTTCACAGTTCTGGAGGCTGAGAAGTCCAAGATCAGGGAGCCAGCAGGTTTGGTGCCTGGAAGGGGGCCCCTACTTTGCTTCCAAGACGGTGCTTTGTTGCTGCGTCCTTCAGAGGGGAGGAACGCTGTGTTCTCACATGATAAAAAGAATGTAAGGACAAAAGGGGCAAATGCTATAGAAAGCTCTTTTTTTTTTTTTTTTTTTTTTTTTTTTTTTTTTTTTAAACAGTCTCACTCTGTCACCGAGGCTGGAGTGCCGTGGCAGTATCCTGGCTCACTGCAGCCTCTGCCTCCTGGATTCAAGTGATTCTCCTGCCTCAGCCTCCCAAGTAGCTGGAATTACAGGCATGTGCCATCACACCCAGCTAATTTTGTATTTTCAGTAGAGACGGGGTTACACCAAGTTAGCCAGGCTGGTCTTGAACTCCTGACCTCAGGTGATCCACCCATCTCAGCCTCCCAAAGTGCTGGGATTTCAGGAGTGACACACTGCACCCTGCCAGAAAGCCTCTTTTGTAAAGGTTTTAATCCCATTCATGAGACAGGAACCTCATGACCTAATCACCTTCTAAAGGCCCCACCTCTTAATGTTTCTGATGCTCCTCAACTTATAATGGGGCTGTGTCCTGATAAGCCCATTGTAAGTTGAAAATATTAAGTCAAAAATGTGTTTGATATGTGTAACCTATCAAACATACATAGTTTAGCCTAACCTACCTCAAATGTGCTCAGAACACTTACATTAGCCTGTAGGTGGCAAAAATCATCAACACAAAGCTTATTTTATAATAAAGTATTGACTCTGTCAGGTAATTTATTGAATACTGTGCTAAAAGTAAAAAACAGAATGGTCATATGGTTACTTGAAGTACAGTTTCTACTGAATGCATATCGCTTTTGCATTGTGGTAAAGTTGAAACATTATAAACTGGGCCCTGTATTATATTGAAGTATTGCACCACCTTTTAATATCACCACATTCTTATTCAACATGAATTTTGGAAGGGACACAAACATTCAAACCATAGCACCTGTGGAATCACATGCTCCCTCCTCCTCCCTGCCCCACACCAGGCTAAAGGATGTTTGAAGACAACAGAAGATTTTTCTTCTTAGGTGGGGAGTGAGTTATGATTAAAAATACAGTTTGTTCTCTCAATTCAATTAATTCAATTTAAAACCATTTTATTGAGTCTCTACTATGTGCTAGCCAGGATGTGAGCTAGGTGTTAAGGTGTGACTATAATTTCTTTAGAAGATTCGTCTAGAAGGATAGAAAAACAGGTTTAAAAGGTTTATAGGGACTGGGCAAGGTGGCTCATGCCTGTAATCCCAGCACTTTGGGGGCGGAGGCAGATGGATCACAAGGTCAGGAGATCAAGACCATCCTGGCCAACATGGTGAAACCCCAGCTTTACTAAAAATACAAACAATTAGACAGGTGTAGTGGTGTGCGCCTGTAGTCCCAGCTACTTGGGAGGCTGAGACAAGAGAATTGCTTGAACCCAGAAGGCGGAGGTTGCGGTGAGCTGAGATGGCACCACTGCACTCCAGCCTGGGCGACAGAGTGAGACTCTGACTCAAAAATAATAATAATAATAATAATAATAATAATAATAATAATAATAAAAAGTTTATAGTGCAACATGATAAGGAGTTAACTCCACATGAGTTGGGGGCTGTTGGGAGTCGGGGAAGGCTATCAGAAATGCATTCTAGAAGAAGCGACTATCTGAGCTTTGTTGTAAAGGCTAAATAGAGATTTATCAGGCAAAACTAAGAAGGGAGTATGCCAGGCAGAGAAAGTTGTGTACACAAGGGCTGGGAATGAGCAAAGGCAGCTGTGTTGGAGGCCTGGGAGTGGTTACCGACCAGCAGGGCAGTATTAAAGTGCAGGGAGAATGGAAAAGATATGGGGGCTAAGGGAGGACACAGATCAGAGGGACCTCTGCAGCCCATCTTAAGATCTTGTTTTTCATCCTGCAGCCATATGGAACAAGTAGAGGGCAAACCCAGAAGGTTAGGGATGGCCCTGAGCAGCTATGAAAAGATAGACAAGCACAGGGCTGGGCTGCAGGCCGGCAGACCACTTATGAGCCTGTTGAAACAGTCCAGGGTAGAGAGGAGAGAGGTTTGACAGATTTATTTTTGCTGTGAAAAACAAAAAGAAAAAAGAGAAAGATAGTGAGATATGTATCCTATATAGTTCAACCTTATTCCTCCAACTCTCTATTGCAAGGAACAGTGTTTGGTGCACTATGGGCTCTTAATAAATATGGAAATAAATGAATAACTCCAGGTTTTTTTTTTTTTTGAGTCTCACTCTGTTGCCCAGACTGGTGTGCAATGACACAATCTCAATTCACTGCGACCTCCGCCTCCCGGGTTCAAATAATTCCCCTGCTTCAAGCTCCAGCCACCATGTGCTAATTTTTGTATTTTTTTTTTTAATAGAATTGGGGTTTCACCATGTTGGCCAGGCTAGTCTTGAACTCCTGACCTCAGGTGATCCTCCCACCTTGGCCTCCCGAACTGCTGTGTTTACACTCGTGAGACAATGTGCCCGGCCAACTCCAAGTATTATATATAATTCCTACAATTTATTAAAAGAAAAAAACAGAGCTGGGTCTTTACATAGCAAGACATTTGTCACCTGGAGACTAGAAGAATTAGCACCAGGCACAGTTAGATTACCTAAGATTATTGGGAATAGCATGTGTAACCTTGAATAATGCATTTAAATTATCCAGGATCTAGGATAGAGAGGATACACTTCTCACAGCAGTGTTGTGAGGATCAAGAGAGAAAAGATATGTCCAAATATTTTGCAACCTGTAAGGTCTATAAAGAGCTACAGTTCATTAAGATATTGCTCTGGATGGTGCGTTGAGCTCTGATCAACAGGTTGATCTTGAGAAGTTAACCAGATGGGCAACAAAGCTTTCTGTATGTTCAGAACTGGCAGGTCCCTATGCGGATCCTAGAGCTATAGAATATGCAGTTCCTAAAATGTCGCCCTTGCCCATCTCTACTCTGGTGCTTCCTTTCCTGTGTTTGCTTTTCTTTCTGCACTTGCCTTCAGCTGTCCTTGCCTTGTGGTCACTTCATGGGCAGCACCCAAGATGGTGTCAACCTTCTTCTGTTCCAGCAATAACCACCCCTACCCAAGATAAGCAGGTGTGCTCTAAGTCCTTCGGCAGCATGCCACTGGAGAGGCACGACTAGCAGAGTGTGGCCTGGGATAGGAGTAGATAAAAGGCAGCCATGATAAGTGTTCTCTCCCACAAAATCACACTGAGGTGGAAAGGCCTGTGTGAATCGATGTGTGTGTGTGTGTGTGTGTGTGTGTGTGTGTGTGTGTTAGGCATGTGGTACAGTAGTAACACACTGTGCTATCACAGCTTTTAGGAGATTCTTCTAGAATCCCCTAAAATACAACCAGCTAAGGTTTAGATGGTACTTGGATTTACAAAGTGCTTCCACTTCTGTTCCATCACAGGTGGTCCTTCAGTATCTGGGTAGGGAGGCGCTGTTATTCCTATATTGCTGTTTATCTAAAGAGGAAACTGAGGCTTACAAGAGCTCATCCAAACTCCTCTAACTGGTGGCTGGGAGAGTGAAAGCCCAGATCAAGCTTTCAGACTCCATTCTTTCTCTGCCTTTGGCGGAGGGACAAAGGAGGGGCCAATGTGCCTACGAAGCTGCATCTGGCAGGAATCTATGAAGGAACCATTTGAAAAGTTAACATTTTCAGTTAGTACAATAAGTAAATGCTGATTGTGAAAATTTTTAAAGCACAGAGAAGTCTAAAAAGGACGAATCATTCAGAATCTCACCATTCAGACAAAAACTATTAATTTATCGTAATTCCTTCCATTCTTTCTTCTGTGCTTATGCTCTATATAGCTGAGATTGCATTTTTTATGTAATTATGTATCATACTTTTCCACTTAACATTATATTAGAAACATTCTTCTCTGTGATAAAAGAAAAACATCAGCTGAACTAAATTTAAGAGTTTAATTGAGTAATGAACGATTCACAAATCGGACAGCCCCCAGAATCACAGCAGATTCTCGGAGACTCCAGGAGTGCCTCATAGTCAGAACAAATTTATAGACAAAAAAAGTAAAATGGCATACAGAAATTGGAAGGGGGGTGCAGAAATGGTGAGATTGGTTACGGCTCGATATTTCCCTTATTTGAACACAATTTGAACATTCAGCAGTCTATGAGTGGTTGAAGTATGGCCTCTGGGATTGGCCAACGCTTAGCCATTGTTACAGGTTCATACTATTAAGTTAGGTTTTCAATTTCATCTGACTATTAAGCTAAGTTACAATTCATCCACAAGGACTCAAATATAGAAGTACAGAGTCCTTCTCAGGCCAGAGTTAGTTTACTTTAACATCTATTATTAAAAACTCCTGGCCGGGTGCGGGTGGTTCATACCTGTAATTCCAACACTTTGGGAGGCTGAGGCAGGTGGATCACTTGAGGCCAGGAGTTCAAGACCAGCCTCAGCAACATGGAGAAACCCTGACTCTACTAAAAATACAAAAATTAGCAGAATGTGGTGGTGTGTGTCTGTAATCCCAACTGCTCCGGAGGCTGAGGCTTGAAAATCACTTGAACCTAGGAGGTGGAGGTAGCCATGAGCTGAGATTGAGCCACTGCACTCCAGTCTGGGCAACATAGCAAGACCCTATCTCAAAACAAACAAACCAAAAAACTCTCTTATTTATAATTGTGATATTTATTGGTTGTATAATATTCCTTTATGTGAGTGTACTGACATTGATGTAAGCCTTCCCTATTTATTGGTCAGTTACTTTAGGGAGGAATTTCCTATTAATTTATTCTTCAGTTTCCACAGATACGAAAACAGCATCCCGGCTGACTCCTTGCTTCAAAAGTTTGACTCATTCCATAGATTCTCAGCCTTTTAGTTTGAAACAGCTTATGTCTAAATAATCTAACCATGTATTGATTTAAGACAAAACAAGCACATCATCAGTGAAAACAGACAGGCTGAGCTGGGCAGGGAGGAGGTGATACATAAGAAGTCGCTGCCTTCGAAGAGCTTGCAATATTATGAAGCTTAGACAACTAAGGCCTATGAAACAAGCAAGTGAAGGCAGATGCTCATTGCTAGGCTCATGGAATGAGTTTGCAGAGGCAGAGCCGTAGTGATGAGAACATACAGCTCTCTTACCTGTCTTACATTTCCTTTCATAAGCAGATCTCTCTCACAGGTTTGTTCCCCAGGAGTGAGTCATGCTCAGTGACCCTCTTGGTGGACGGGGCCTGGAAACATCTCTAAAGCTTATGTTTATATGCTGCATAGCCTGAGTGTGGCTCTTAGCTACAACATCTAACACTTACAGAGTGTTTTCTATATCCCAAGAACTCTGTGAAGTACTGCAGGAGATTCTTCTTATGCAATCTAGCGTAGTGGTCAAAGACCCAAAACTGAAGCTGGTTGCTGACTGTGTGGCTTTAAACAGACTATTTTCATTTCTCTATCTGTTGAAAGGGGAGACAAAAATGTCTACCTCACTGCATCGTTGAGAGGGTTAGACAAGACAGGTGGAACATTTAGCTTAGTAACTGCCACAGAGTAAGCATGCACCAAAGGTGAGCTCTTATTACTTAAGCTCCCTGCAAACTTTCCCAGGAGGTCCTATTTTTATTTCCATTTTATGGAGGTTGAAATTGAGGCACATAGAAGTTAGGTGCCTTGCTGACAGACACACAAAGAGAATAGGACTCCAGAGACTGCACTCTGAATTCTGTGCTGTATTGTCCAGAAGGAATTTTCCATCATGGCACAGAGCTCTGCCAGGAGAAGCAGGGCACAGTAATTTTTGTATGTGGTCAGGTCTCGGAAGATGAATGCAGAGCCTGAAAAGGAGAGAAAAGACTAGAGATGTTTGTTTGCTGGGATTCCAGGCAATAATAAAAGAATTCTCATGGCTGCCAGAAGCCAGGGAAGCCAGCTGTAGTTTTTTGGTCCTTAGAAAGGGAGAAGGAAGGGAAACTTAAAATATTTTGGCTGCATCAAAGTGCCCTATGGGATGCTGGCTGATTTACCGATGATGCAATGTGTGCAAATGATTCAAATTTGGTGAAAGAAAATGCTGTTCCTGCACTGGTGTCCTGGGGAAGGCCCTGACTGGGGGCACTGGCCTGGGCAGAGTCAGAGAAAACTTGGTTTTGTTTTAATCTTTCACTTTTTTCTCCAGCCAAGTTGAAGCTTATTGTATCCCTTCCCAATTTCATTATACTCCTTTCCTCTCCACTGAAGTGAATTTGGTGTGGTGTGGTGTGTATATGTGTGTGTGTGTGTACTTATAGAACATGTAGCAACCTGTGGTTTTACACAAATATATTATACCAGCTTTGGTGTTCTTATTTTTCTCATTTTTTGTGTTTTTGCAATCTATGTTGATACACATATCTCTAGTCCATTCAATTTTTAAAAAATTATTTCCATAGGTTTTTGGGGGAACAGGTGGTATTTGGTTACATAAGTTCTTTAGTGGTGATGTCTGAGATTTTGGTGCACCCATCACCCAAGCAATGTACACTGAACCCAAGTTGTAGTCTTGTATCCCTCACCCCCTTCCCACTCTTTCCCTTTGAGTCCTCAAAGTCCACTGTGTCATTCTTATGCCTTTTCATCCTCACAGCTTAGCTCCCATTTATAAGTAAGAACATGCTATGTTTGGTTTTCCATTCCTGAATTACTTCACTTAGACTAGTAGTATACAATTCCATCCAGGTTGCTGTGAATACCATTGATTCATTCCTTTTCATGGCTGAGTAGTAGTTCATTACTTTGAACTGCTGTATAGGAGTCCATAATTAGAACTTTCTATAATGTATCCATTTCCTTACCAGTAGAGATTTCCATTTTGTAAATATTGGCTATTTCAAATAATATTGCAGTGAGCATTTTTGTGCTATCCTTCTTATAAATACATGTGAGACTTTCTGGTTTTGGTATCAAAGTTTATCCTATCTTTTATAACAACGTTATCATATATAAAATGAACAGGATAATTTTTATTTTTCCCCAATTTCTTGAAACTATTTGATTAATATAGGATGAAATTCTCTGGGTTTTCTTTTCTTTTTAGGGTTTGATAAAATAACTTGTAAAACCATTTGGATTTGGATTGGTTTTCTTTATCAGGAGGATGAGAGTGTGATGAGATTGGAAGATATTTGACTAGGAATGAAATTGTTGAACTGAAAGTCATATTTTTAATTACTAAATTCCTCTTCAAGGTGATTGTATCAGTTTATGCTTCTATTGGCACTGTATGAGAGCAATTGTTTCCTCATATTATCTCCCATATTTGTTAGTATTTAGCTTACCTGATGATATCTTATAATTTAAAATTTGCATTTGACTGATTATTAGGGACATTATACTTCCTCATTTGAGCATTGCTTGTTCATGTATTTTTACTAATTTTTCTAATGGTATATTGTCTTTTTTCTTAATGATTATAGGAATTGTATCCTGCATTCAAATCCATATCACTAGCAAAATATCTTCTTCCAGGTTGTTACTTGTGTGTTTTGCTGTGTATTGTAGTTTAGAAAATTTAATCTCTATGTAGTCAAGTTTATCAATTTGTTTCTTTATAGTTTTTGCTTTTCTAAGGTCTTAAGATATTAGTCTTTATTCTAAATTCCTAAACATATTTTCTTAAATTTCATTATGATAATTATAAAAGGTTTTTTTTTTTTACATATAGGCATTTAATTTTTCTGGAGTTTATTTTTGTGTCCAGTATGAGCTGGCTATTCAATATTATCTCTTTCCTTATGGAAAGCCAACCATTGACTAGCAATTCAGTTTATTTATTGATGATTGGTTTGTTCAGATGTTCTGACTTTTTCTTGAGTAAATTTTGTACGTATAGGTATATCTATGTGTGTTTTTTATACATATACATATATATCTGTTTTTATCTCTCTATATACTTATATATAATTTTCATGTTATCTAAGTTTTTGAATTCATAAGAATTCAGTTTTTTGCAGTATTCTTTTATGTACATGTAGTTCATCCCTTTTTCTTTCTAACTGGTCATCCTTGCTTGAGGTTTTCCTTTTCTGTTAGTAATGCAACTACCAGCTTTTAATTTTGCAGATCATCAATAGTTTTTTTTCCATTACTTTTACTCTTATTTATTCTTTTTTATTTTCTTTGAATTTAATCAGTTTTTCATTTTCTTACTTCTTGAATACCTAACTCATTTATTTTTAATATTTAATTTAACACATGAATTTAAGACTATAAATTTCTCTATAATTCTTGTTTTCATTGACTCCCATAAATTTGATACATAGTGCTTGCATTGTTATTCAGTTCCAAATATTTCACAACCTCCATTGTGATTTTTTTTTTCTTTAACTCATTAGTGGCCAGTTGTGGTGGCTCATGCCTGTAATTCTAGCACTTTGGGAGGCCAAGACGGTTGGATCACCTGAGGTCAGGAGTTCAAGATCAGCCTGGACAACATGGTGAAACCCTGTCTCTACTAAAAATATAAAAAATAGCCAGGCTTGGTGGCACAAGCTTGTAATCTCAGCTACTGTGAAGGCTGAGGCAGGAGAATAACTTGAACCCAGGAGGCAGAGGTTGCAGTGAGCCAAGATCACTCCACTCCACTCCAGCCTGGGTGACAGAGCAAGAATGTCTGAAACAAACACAAAATTCATTGGTTACCCAGATGTGTGATTTTTGCTTTCCAAATTTATGATTTTTTATTCAATTTTATTTTAATTGTTCTGTTGTTGATTTGTGAGTTATTTTTAACACAGAGTCTATGCAACTTCTAAAACAACCTTTATGACCGGGTAGGTGATCAACTTATGTGAGTGTGAAAAGAATACATATTCTCCACTTCGGTTCTATGTGTCATTGTTAGATCAAGGTGATACTAGTGCTGTTCAAATCTATTCCTTTCCTAATTTTTTGGTCTGCTTGATTACTGATATGGTTTGGGTCTGTGTCCCTGCCCAAATCTCATGTCAAATTGTAATCCACAATGTTGGAGGTGGGGCCTGAGGGGAGGTGATTGGATGATGGGGGTGGTTTCTCACATATGGTTTAACATCAACCCCCACTTGGTACTGTCCTCATGATAGTGAGTCAGCTCTCACGAGATCTGGTTGTTTAAAAGAGTGTAGCACTTTCCCTCTCTCTCTTGCTCCTTCTCCCAGCATATGAGATGCCTCATGCCCCCTTTGCCTTCCACCATGATTGGAAGCTTCCTGAGGTCTCTCCAGAAGCAGAAGCCACTGTACTTCCTGTACACCCTGCAGAACTGTGAGCCAATTAAACCTGTTTCTTTATACATTACCCAGTCTCAGGTATGTCTTTGTAGCAATGTGAGAATGGAATAATACAATTACTGCCTAATAAATGTGTAAAAAAAATCCCTACTAGCTGTGTTGATTTGTCAACTCAGTGTAATTCTGTCATTTTTTGCTTTACCTAAGCAGATACTGTTGGACACACACAGTTCATGACTGGCATATCTCCTGGGTGGTTTTTCCCTGTTATCATCGTGGCTTTCCCCCTTTGTGGTAGAGAGAGTTAGTACTCTACATTCTTGCTCTTAGGTTTTGCCATGTGAACTGTCGTGGAGAATGGGTTGTGAGGAAAATTGTGCTCCTTCAAAAGTGTGAGGAAAAGCGTGGCTCTGCAGCGCCTCATTCATTTCTCTCCTCACCTGCCATGATGATCTGGGAGGCCTTCCATTTCAAATGACATAGCTAAAATATGCAAGCAGGCCTCCTAACTATATTGACTTTATGTAAGTGAGAAATAAACCTTTTTATATTAAGCTGCTGGGATTGCAGAGGTTTGTTAGTCATAAAAGCTAGTGTTAATTATTTTGAAATATACTCCTTTATATGATATATATGTATACTGTGCATATATTTTAATGTCTTTTTGTTCAAATTTTACTTACCAATTCCTTTATATTCAACCTTCCTTTAAATATGCAGTTTGAGACCAGCCTGGCCAATGTGGTGAAACCTTGTCTCTACTAAAAATACAAAAAAAAAAAAAAAAAAAAATTAACCGGGCCCTGTGGTAGGCGCCTAAAATCCTGGCTACTTGGCAGGCTGAGGCAGGAGAATCACTTGAACCTGGGTGGTGGAACCAGGTTGCAGTGAGCTGAGATAGCACCATTGCACTCCAGCCTGGGTGACAGAGTGAGACTCCCTGTCAAAACAAACAAGCAAACAAAAACACAGTATATTGCTGGGTTCAAAAGTTCATCTAGGTGTCTCTGTTTTTTAATAATGAATTTAGTTTGTTGTAATTACTGATATATTTGGTTTTATTTCTGCTGTTTCATTTTGTGTTTTGTATTTAACAAGCTTTTTCTTTGCTTCTTCCCACCCCATGCCCACCCTGTTTTCTGTTTTCTATTGGATTGCTTTGGTTTTCTCTATTTTCTTTGTTTTTATTTTCTGGTGGTATTATTGATATTCCTGAAATTTTAATATGTGATCTTTTAAATGTATTTTTTATTTCTTAATTTTTATTTTGTAATTTATACTTACAAAAAGTTGCAAAAATAGTACAAAGAATTCCAACATATCCTTCTTCATCTTCAGATAGTAACATCTCACATCATTAGAGTAAAATGATCAAAACTAAGACATTAACATGATATAATATTATTAACTAAGTTATAAGTCTTATTTGCATTTTTCCAATTGTCCCCCTAATGTCATTTACCTGGACTAGGATTTAATCCAGTTTCATTTATCGCATTTAGTTGTTTTATCTCTTTAGTCTCCTCTAATCTGGGGCAGTTTCTTGCTTTTTTCTTATCTTTCATGATCTTGACATTCTGAAGAATGCTAGGCAAATACATTTTGTAGAATGATCTTCACTTTGGATTTGTCTGATGTTTTGTCATGATTTAATTTAGGTTATGCATTTTGGGCATGAATATCACAAACACGATGTGTTCTTAGTATTACATGATAGCAATTTGTCTCATTACTGGTGATGTTAACTTAGGTCACTTGGTTATGGTGATGTCTGTCAGGTTTTCCCACTGTAATGTTACCATTTTTCCTTTTCCAATTGAGATATATCTTATAGGAAGATGCCTTGAAACAGGAAACCATCCTGATTTTCATCATCATACTCTTATCTATAACTTTCAGCATCCATTGATGATTCTTGCCTACAACACTTATGGTGTTTGCAAAATGGTAATGTTTCTATTATCATCACTTCTTTTGTTTTTATTAACTAAAATATACTGTAAGGAAGAGTTGTTGCTTTTTTGCATTTCCTTATTCAACTTTTTATTCTTATGATGTACTCGCTTGTTTTTTCTATGAGCCATAATCCATTATAATCATTATTTATGTTATTGCTTAAAGTGTTTCAGATTTGGCCATTGGGAGCATTTTCAAGGTGGCTCCTGTGGATATGCCCCCATCAGTTTTTGAGCATTTTTTTACTTTTTGTCAACATAAGATGTTTCAGGCTCACCTTGTACTGTTCCTGCTCCAACCCTAAAGTCTGCCATTTCTCTGAGATCTGATTCCTATTATTGGAGACCAAATTTTAAAACAAGATCTAGTTGCTAGGTGTGCATTGCTTCTAGATTCTCTCAGTAGACAAAACTAGGACACGATTCCATGTCAGTTCATAGAGCTCTTCCTCTTTCTTTCCTACGGCTGCATAAAATTCCTTAGTGTGAATGTACTACAGTTTATTCAGTTCCTCTTCTGTGTGTGGGTATTTAAACTGTTTTCAATATTTGCAATTACAAAAATTGTGGCAATGAATAATCTCATGCATATGTACTTTTATACTGATGGAGGTATATCTTCAGGGTAATTTTCTAAGAGTAGAAATATTACATTAAAAGGTAAGTGCATGTGTAATTTACTAGACATTGTGAACTCCAAAAGATAAGTGCGTGTGTAATTTATTAGATATTGTGAACTCCAAAAGGATTGTAGTTATTTTCATTTTCACAGGAGTGTTTAAAAGCAATTGTTTTCTTTTTCACCATAATTTTGTCAATATAAGTAATCTTTTTAATTTTTACTAATCTGATAGGTAAGAAATTGTATGTCGTTTTAATTTGCATATCTCTACTTATGAGTGAGTTTAATATCTTTTTTATGTTTGAGGGTCATATTTCTATCTTTCTTTTGGTACATTGTCTGTTCATGTCTTTTTCACATTTTTATATTGCAATTTTGATACCTTGTTCCTCAGTTTTTAAAAGTTCTTTATATACCAGTGATATTAGCCCTGTCTGTATTATCTCCTGAAAGTGTTTTCTCTGTGAGTTGTCTTCTAACTTTATGTTTTGTCTTTCCCATAGTTAAAATTTTTAATAATAAATGTTTATTCTTATTTGAAAATTTTGTAGAAACATTTATCAATCTATTCTTTTGTTACCTCTGAATTTTGAGTCATAATTAGAATACCTTTTAATATATACCATTATTTTTTAATTTTGGGTAAAATTTAAATATGGGTGATTTTCTTTTTAACCTAAGCATAGGAAAAGTGTCTATATATAAATATATGTGTATTAGTACTTGTGTGGTTCTATTTTAAAATTTATATTTATTTGGAACTTATTTTTTATTTTATGAAACATTTTTATTTATTGAATGAGGCATGGATCTTGTTTTATTTCATTTCAAATGGCTATCCAGTCTCATAAGCACCATGTATTCAAAAGTCCATCTTTAAAGAAACAAAACAAAAGATTAAAAAATAATTTTAAAAAAGTTCATTTTTGACCCAGTTACTTTAGATGTCATGTTTATAATACACTAAAATTCCACATGTACTTGGTCCATTCCTGAGCTTTCTATTATATGTGGGTGGTCTGTTTGTCTGTGCATGGGCCAATACCATACTGTTTTACTTGCATGGGTTTACATTATGTATTAACATCTGTCTGACAGAGTTAGTTCCCCTTTGCTGTTTTCATTTTTCTGGTTTTTTTGTTTTTGTTTTTGTTTTTTAATTTTTTGAGACCAAGTCTTGCTCTGTCATCCAGGCTGGAGTGCAGTGGTGCAATCTTGGCTCATTGCAACCTCTGCTTTCCGAGTTTAAATGATTCTCCTAAATCAGCCTCCCAAGTAACTGGAACTACGGGTGCACGCCAGCACACCTGGCTAATTTTTGTAATTTTAGCAGGGATAGGATTTCACCACATTGGTCAGGCTGGTCTCAAACTCCTGACCTCAGGTAATCCATCCACCTCTGCTTCCCAAAGTGCTGGGATTACAGGGATGAGCCACTGTGCCCACCCTCTGTTGTTGTTTTTTAAAGTGCTTTCCTGGCCATTCTCACATATTTCCCCCATATGAATTTTAGTATCAATTGATCTAACTCCCTAAAAGTGCTTGCTGGAATTTTATTGAGTTAACATTAGATTTGTAAATTAACAAAGGGAGAACTGACAGTTTTTATGATGTTTAGTCCTCCTACTTAAGAATAGATTCTATTTGTTTAAGTTTACTTTTGTGTCTTCCAAAAGGTTTGAAGTTTTATTTATAGAGATTTTTCACATTTCTTGCTGTTTTTTTTCTAAATATTTAATCTTTTGCTGTTGTAAATTTCTCAATCATTATTTTTTATAACTGGCTATTAGGTATGTGAAAGCTATTGATTTCTGTATTATCATGCATTTTTTGATTTAGCAAAACTCTAACCCTTATTCATTACCTTTGCTCTCTTCCAAAACAACATAAGAATGTAAACTTTGATCTCTGCACTGACAGTATTCATTTTATTTTTCTCCAGTGTTTAAGTTCCTCCTTTATTTCTTCCTATAAGAGAAGAGGGTCTCACCATGTTGCCCAGGTTGGACCTGAACTCCTGGGCTCAAGGGATCCTCTCACGTCAGCCTCCTGAGTAGCTGGGATTGCAGATGCTCACCACTGCCTCTGGCTTCTTCCCACTCTTGTCATTATTATGATTAGCACTCAATGCTTATTTAGATTTATTCAAAAGAAATCTAAATAAGAAACATCTTATTTGGATATTTTAGAAATATTCAAAAGATATTTGCCAGTATCTTTGCTTAATGTTACTTTTGAAGCCTTTTTATCACTTGGGGTTCACTTTCTTTCTTCTTGAAATATACTTATAGCAGATCTTTCAAAAAGGATTTGTAGTAAACTCTCTTGGTCTTTTTCCGAAAACACCATTGTTTTGTGCTCACTCTTGAATGTTGGTTTAGTTAGATAACAGATTCCATTGTCTTCTGGCATCTTTTGTTGCTGTAGGAAGTCTTAATCAGCCTAATGTTATTGCTTGTTAATTTCTTTGTTTGTTTCTGAATGGCTTTGTTTATAATACTTTATTGTTTTATTACTATGTGTGTAGAGGTGTGTGTAGAGGAATTTTAATAAATTAAAATTCTTTTAATTTATTTGTCTAAGAATTTTTATGTTCCTGCCATATGAAGACTTCTCTCTTAAATCCTGGAAAATTCTGAAGAGATCTTTGAATATTAACTCTTTTCTATTTTTCTTATTCCTGTGTTCTGGAATTCCTAATATTGGACATTATTATTGTATATTCCACATACTTAATCCTTTTTCATATTTTCTCTTTGTGTTGCATTCTGAGCAGTTTCCTTGTATCTGTTCTTATAATTAACTTAATTTCTCAATGGTTTTGTCTAGTTTTCTGTTCATCTTACCCCTTGAATTTTTTTCACTGACTCTGTACTTTTATTTCCAGATTTCAAATTTGATTCTTTTAAGTCTTTTCTTTTTCATGCTGCCTTATTTTTATCATATAATTTTTATTCCTGCTGTTAACTTTTGAACCAAGGCAGATTAAGGTTTTGTAGAATCTGAAACCTATACACTTTGGAAGTCCCCTGTTTAAGAAAAATAACGTATCAACCCCATGCAAAACTATGTAAAATCGTGAATATTTATTTAGAACAAGGAAATAAATCACAACAAATTATGGATTCAGAAAGCTGACAAATACCACAAACATACCAAATCCAGAAAAATAACAATATACTTTAATAATTAACTGCCAGACACATCTCTGTAGTTGATACCTTCTTCATCTGACAAGTTTATATAGTGTCTTCTAATGAGAAAAATATTTCTGTCTTTTCTTTACCATAGTTGATCAAAATGTAATTTTTATTATTTGTGGTTTGGAAAAGTTAGTTTCATTTTCATAATAGTTATTGGCAATATTATACATTTCTAGAATTTCAAAATTTGGAAAAAGCTCTGTCAGATTTTTTTCTATATATAAACTGTATGAATTGGAATGCTAGGGGCTTCCTGAAGCATAGAGACCCTCGAGTTGGTGATTACTTGCCTGAAAGATCATCTGCCTTTGATCCCAAACCTACTGGCTGCTGCGTGCCGTTCTCTCTGATGTGGGAGTACCAAGGGTTTTGGCATGTTCTGAGCCTCGTGGCTTGTGAGGCAAGCACAAAGGAACAGCCAGTTGCCACGCTGCAGTCGTTGGCCAATATCTTTCCAGGAGCGTGTCTGGGGTCTGCCTGCCAGGCTGCACACCTGCTCCAGCTTGCTAATCACATGGCCCATGGAGCAGCGACTTCCCTTATATGAGGTGGTTACACACCTATTTTCTTTATTCAGGCAAACAAATATGTTTATGGCAGAGCCAAATTTCTCCTTCAAAGACACTCTCAGAGCCCCTGTTGCAGGTGACAAGAGGCAACTGCACCTCTGGGGCCAGGATGGGCCCCTGTGGCTGGCAGAGGTAATCTCTCCCCACACCTGTGTGCTTCGTACCTAAGCCGAAAGGACGTAAAACACATATTAACTATAATTCCTGCTTTGAAGGTGCTGCCTGCCATTTTGGAAGCAGTGTGCCATGGTGGAGAATGTTCTTGTTACGTGTCTGATGAGTGAGTGGTACATCCTGTCCTTTTAGTCAGGAGGCATAGTTGTATAGAATTGCAGTGTTGAAAAGATCCTAAATGTCATCCACTTGAGCCACCCCGGGGACCACTGTTACTTGGATGGCTGTCTCTCCCTCTCTGCCTTCTGTCTGCTGCATCACAGGGGACAGCTCATGCTGACATCACCGATTGTGTCTTCCCTGGAATTCCTAGGTATCTTAGGGAGGGCAGCATTGATGACATAGGCTCCCAGCTATAAGCAATGCCTGCCACACTAACTGAGAAGAAAAGGGAAAGATCCTGGTTTTATTTGGTGGCTCTTAAAGCTTGATTTGTGGCCAACTTATTGATTTGATTTTAAATTCAATTCATTTTCTTTGATTCTTATTGACAAATGGTGTGTCCATAGAAACATTTTATTTTCCCTCTTTTTCATTTCTGTTTCTATATAGAACTAAGGTTTACTTAGTAGAATCTTAAAAGTACTCTACTAAAGGTTTCTAAAAATTTAGTATATTGGACTAAAATTGCTAGTTTACAAAAAGTTGGAGTCAGGACCCTTCTCCTTACAAATAAAGACTTTCTCAGTGTTCTGGGTACATGCCAACTGATTCCCACCCCAGAGGCTTTGTCCTCAGTGTTCTATTTGAAGACTTTTGGTCAGTTATGACTATTAGAAATGTCTAAAATTTTTTTAGAATTAAGGTTAGGGTTAGGGCAAAATCTGTTCCTCATTGTCTTTTTCTTCTTGGCTGATTTTTTTCCGCTAATGTCAGTTGCATGGATAACTGGCCATCCCTTTTAGAGAGAAGAGAGAGACATGTATTATTGAAACCTATTTCATCTCCCAAGTGCCTGGAATGTGTGATATAATTTTACAGTAGGTGAGCTTCCTTCACTTGTTTTTCTAACTTTAATTTTGAACGTTGACCTTCACCAGACAACGCTAGGCTGAAATTCAACAATTTAAAAAAATTGATTAAATGCTCTTTGTAAACATCATGTAAATGGCCATAGACATGGACTCCATGTCCCAGAGTTTACTTAACCTTCTCCTACTTTTGAATGTTTAGATTCAAATGATTTTCTATAATTTTTACAGATCTGTAAAATAGGAAACTCACTCATACATTAATCAAGAGGTGACTCCATTTGCTAGACTTAGTGCAGACCATAAAACATCCCCTGGAATTAAGGCCATTGAAAGCCACAGTCCAAAAAGATCTTGTTCATGTTTTAGTTTCAAAATCCTAGCCAAGGAATTAGGTAAACAGTTATCAAACATACAAATGGCATTCAAGGACAGAAATCTGTAATATAGTTTATGCACTAAATCTTTTATTAAAATATCTTGGCTTATTAAATGCCATATTTAAGGTTGCTTTCCAAATCGTTTTAATAATGCTCATACTGCAGTGTAGTTTGTGCACCCATTAAAAGAGAGAAATATGTTTACATGGTGTAGTCGTAAAACCTATAAACTGCCATTTTGTAAGTGGCTAAGATGTGAATTGCCACAGAAACCCAGACCTGCAGCAGCTGCGAGCACAGGAGATAAGTTTCTAAATGCTGACACCGGTCATGAAACTGATATTTTATTTAGATGTCCTCGCAGCACAGGACTCTTGGAAATCGTGTTTATAGTCTTCGTGCAATAGAAATACAAGCAATGGCGTATATTTTGGCAGGTAGTGCCCAATTTAGTTGTAATAATTCACAGCACTGCTTCAGGGCTTCCATGTTGCTCCAGGCAAAAACCTGTATTATAAATTATAGCACACAAAGCTGAATTTGACCTACCAGTTGATGCATAATAAACTGACTTAATTCTGAATATTAACTACACATTGTGGCCTAAAGGTTTTATGCTCTCTAAATGTAGCAATAAATTATACAAAAATCTTCCTCTTGGGTGAAGCCTAAATATAAATAAATCCCCAACCTTAATACTATGCTGAAAGACCGGTTACTATAGATACCAGAAGAATATATTAATCTTAAATATTATTGCCAAATAAAATCACTTTAGAGTGTCACTAAGTAGATGCACTAATTATAGAAACTTTCGGGAGAAGTTTCAGTACTTTAATAAACCGTTTTCACGTTTGTCACATGTCTTGAATGGTAAACTGAAAGATATCACCTTGTCCTGTCAGTGATCAGCACGGGTAAAGTGACTGATTTTTAAGAATTCTCCTCTCTAGTCTCAAGCACAAGAGTTAGCCCATATTAACGTACTTAGCAAATATTTCTCAGTGAATAAATGGAAAGGAATGTTTTGAAAGTGATCAAAATAGTCTTGGGTTTGAGGATTTGAGGAAGTCTTGGATTTGGGTTTGAGATTCCTGGATTTAGGAATTCTGTTCTACCAATGAGTTCCTGTGTGATAGTGAACAAATCACTTAGCTTCTCTGAGCCTCTTGCTGGTGAAAGAAAGATTTTTTTAAAAAAAGATCCATCCCTATTTCACAGGATTTGAGGTTTGTGCCTAGTTGAGACCAACATTTGTCAAGTATTTTGAAAATTGTTACTATCTCTAGCAAAGATGTCTTCTACAGGTGAGAAACATTCAATCCTGGCGGAAGAGTGGACTCTTTTTACCATGTTTTTATCATGGGGTCCCACTTTTCTGGCCACAGTTGACTCACCCTTGGATAGATAAGTCTTCTCTTTTGAGAATTTGAATGGAGAGACCCAGAGCCTGGGAGCTGATTCATAATTGTCCCTGAACTAAAAAGTATCATGTCTTTCTTGGGACCTGCTTCTATATCCTGCCCCTAGTTCCTGTGAGCTCTCCTTATATCAGAGTAATAAACTCCTCTTTGCTTGAGTTATTCTGAGTAGGATTCAATTTCTGGCAACAGAGCCATCCTGAGACAATTTTATACATATCCCTTCTTCACTCATTTCTTCAGCACCTCCTATAATTCAGACTCAGGAACTTTTGATTTTAAATCATGAGGATAAAACAAAATTCAATATCATGTGAGTCAAAAATGCTAATCCACATAAAAATACGAGTTGTGGCTTGAATGAAATAGCAGGGAGAAATCATATTTGCACTAGGAGGACGGGTAGAGTAGGAGAGTCCTAATAGAAAAGAGTTTCTTATGTATACCCCTTCTTTAATTTATTCTGCCTCTATTGTGCAAAAAGCCCTCATTATGTCTTGTGTGGACTATAATAACAGCTTCCTAACTGCTGGCCTTGTCCTCAGTTGGCCCTCAATATCGCTACCAGAGTTGTCAGGTGGCATCAACCATGTAATATCAGATATCACTCTTAAAATCAGCCTTGAATATACTCCCACATCTATGAGCTAAGGTCTGAACTCATGCCTTGGAAACCTGACCATTCTTGGTCTCAGAATCCCTTTCTAAAGTCAAGTCTCATTCCTGCTCCACACATTCCAGGATCCAACAACCTGGAACCCTGCCCTTGTCCTTCACTATGTTTTGTCCTTGCCTCTATGCCTTGGCTTACACCATCCACTTGTTTTACCTGGAAATCCACTGTTCTACCTTACAGCTGAAGTACCGCCTCTTCTGAGCCTTACCACGATCCTTCTCAATAGCAGAAATAGTCATTAACTTTTCAAAGTCCATCCATATTTGCACAATGGACTCTACATACCAGCACAGTATCTTATGGTTAACTGTTTATGCATCTGTCTTCCTTCTTCTTAGGAGGCAACTTGAAGGCAGGAGAGGTCCTACTCATCTTTTTATCTTCAGTTCAATGCAAAAAGGACATGGAAAGGGGCTCAGTGAATGATTGTTTAATCAAATTGGGATGAAATTTGAATTGAACTTTGTACAATGGTTACAACTTCAGAAGGTAGTTGTGGGACAGGACTTAAGAACCAGAGAACAAAATCCTGAGCAGGGAGCAGCAGCATTCAGAGCAGATTTAGGGGAAGGCATGTTGTCAGTTAGGTGGGAAAAAAGAGAAGAGATAATGCAGATGAATAAGGAAGATAAGGTTGCGAAGATTGGTTAGGACCCTGTTGTGGCAGATTTTAATTTTAAAAATGTGAGCTTAATTTTGTAGGCACCAGGGAGTCATGCCTAAGTCCTTGAGCACATTGGAGATGTGATCAGAACTGCATTTGAAGGAGATTAACCTGGCAAGGTGCGAGGGTGGACTGGGCTGGAGATCATGCAGGACTCTCACACTCCAGGAGAGAAGGCCAGGCATGGTCCCCCATTGTGTCCATCTAGTTAGCTATTTCTTTTATATTTTTCCATTCTCTTTTCATACAAATTACAACAGAATTATTCACCATGCCAGTCTCATTTTCTTCATCTTGGGAGTCAGAGAATTTGGGGGGTTTTAAAGCATTTGATAGACAAGAACAAGGGCATATCATCCCCATCCAGATGATCGCCTTGACTTTCATTTTTAGCAATGCTGGAGAGATGGAAATGGTTTGATATGGAGACACGCTTGACCTGTTCTATTTTTGCCATCCTTTCAGGCAGCTTCACAAGAACACTGGGTTCCTGCTTCGACAAGGGAATTGGAAGGTTTCACGTTCCCTCAGTGGCTTTGGTTTCCCTTCTGACTCCCCAAACTTGGCAAAATTCAGAAAGCATGACCTCCAGGTTTCAGCTGCCTTTATCACAAATATCACTTTTCCCCTGAAGCCTTCATTAATTCTTTACCAGGCTCCAAGGCCGAAGTGACTCCACCTCTATGGCATTTACATTTTCTACCTGAAATTCCGATTATCTATAAAATGAATGTATGTGTCCACAAGCCTGAAGTCTCCCTGAGGGCAGAATCAGGTCTTGTGTATTCTTAAAACCTTAGTACTCCTCACTCCTTTTCCTGTGTCATCAATATCCATGTTCCTTGCACGTAAGCAGGTATCAATGCCTTACATTTGAATAGCACTTAATAGCTGACATAAACTTTCTGTACATCAGGAAAGGAAGGCTTTCTCATTCCCACTTCTGTTTTGCAGATGAGACCATCAAGGCTCAGAGTATTTGAACAATGCACCTAGGATTGCATAAAATGACAAAGTAGAGATCAAGATTCATTTTTCTCCTTCCAGGTTCATAAGTATTCTTTATACTACCCTCTCCCGCCTCATGCTGGCTGATGAATGAGTGAATTTGAGTTTTAGTTTGGATTTTATTTTGGAATTACACAATATTTTAGTGAGGAAAGAACCTGTTGAGATGTCATCACATTCTCTGTAGCATCCTGGGGAGGCAAGCTGTAGAGTGCACAGTATTGCGGAGATTTCCTTGATCCCACTGAAATATTTAAAATTCAGCCATTAATCATAACAGCTGCATTCTTGCTTCAAGTGATCAGCCACTAATGATTTCAACATTCTAAGTTTTAGAAATTCCCATTAATTGTCCTTAAAAAAAGGGCAGGAATGAATAAACTTGACTTCATTTGTGAGGAAAGAATCAATTCCTCTCCCTCTCCTAGTTGCTCTTGGTTTCCTTTTTTTCCCTTCAATCATTTGATCTAAAGTGCAGCTATTTTCTGGTCCTTGTTGCTTAGGGGAGGCTGAATGTTCTAGGTAGCTGTTGGTTCCCAGAATCGACAAGAAGAGATGGGCCCTTTGATAACAGGTGCTTCTGGGAGCAGTCCCTGCTAGCCAGCTTAGCTTCAAAACAGAGCAATGCTAGAAGAGACAAGGACTGGAGGCTGAGAGGGGTAAACACTTATCAATATTTAGAGTTATAAACTTCTTTAACATTGGGAAGACAGTATAGCTTTAAGATCATGTATGAGTATATATGTATGTAAACATAGACGTACAGTTGGCCCTCCATTTCTGTGGGTTCCACATCTGCAGGTTCATCCAAATTTTTAAAAATTTAAATTTGAGAAAAAATGATAAAAATAATACAACAATAAAATATAATACAAATAAAAATAATACAGTATAACAACTGTGTATCTACCATTTACATTATATTAGGTACTAGAAGTAATCTAGAGGTGATTTATAGTATATGGAGGATGAGTATAGGTTATATGCAAATACTACTCTAGTTATATTAGGGACTTGGGAATCTATGGATGCTGGTTATCTATGAAGGGTCATAGAACCAGTCCTCTGAGGATACTGAAGGACAACTGTGTGTGTGTACATATGCGTGCGTGTGCACGTGCGTGCATGTGTGTGTGTGCATGCATGTGTGTTCATGCATATATATATGTGTGTCTATGTCTACATCCTCTATATCACGCTATATAATTACTCTTTGCCATGTCTGCTTAATAACAAATCTCAGATTTTTCATAGTTCTTTACCTCATTGGTTCACAGAATTCAGTATGAATGTGTAGACAAGTTTGTTTTCTAGTGTGGAGTTTTTCAAAATGGGTTATTTCTCATCTTAGTCTGCTATGCAATGTAATCATTCAGTCTTAACAAGTCACTAATAATTTCAGAAAGATTGAGCCATTCCATGTAGACAACGTTCAATTGCTCTTAAGTGAGGAGTTCAATTTTCTTTCTAATGGCAACATTCCCGAGATACTCTTGTCAGGTGTGTTTTTAATTATTTGTGTTTAGAGGTTTCATATGAACCTGTGTATTTGTTTGCTAAGGTTGCTCTAACAAAGTACTGAAAACTGAAAATTGAATGGCTTAAACAATAGCAATGTATTGTCTCACAGTTCTAGAGGCTGGAAGTTTGAGAGCAAGGTGTTGGAGGGGCCGTGTTCCCTCTGAAGGTTCTAGGGCAGAACCGTTCCAGGCTTTTCTCCTACCTTCTTGTAGTTCCTTGGCTTGTAGCAGCATAATTGCAATCTTTACACGGTATTCTCTCTGTGTTCATGTCTATGCCCAAATTTTCCCTTTCTATAAGGACACCAGTAAAATTGGATTGGGGTCTGTATTAGTCCATTTTCATGCAGCTGATAAAGAAGTAAGTGACATTGGAAAGCAAAGAGGTTTACCAAGACTTACAGTTCCACATGGCTTGGGAGGCCTCAGAATCATGGCAGGAGGCAAAAAGCACTTCTTACATGGTGGTGGCGGAAGAAAATGAGGAAGAAGAAAAAGTGGAAGCTCCTGATAAACCCATCAGATCTCGTGAAACTAACTGACTATTGTAAGAATAGCACAGGAAAGACTGGCCCCCATGATTCAACTACCTCCCCTTGGGTCCCTCCCACAGCAAGTTGGAATTCTGGGACATACAATTCAAGTTGAGATTTGGATGAAGACATTGCCAAACCATATTATTCTGCCCCTGGCACCTCCAAATCTCATGTCCTCACATATCAAAACCAATCATGCCATCCCAACAGTCCTCCAAAGTCTTAAGTCATTTCAGCATTAACCCAAAAGTCCACAGTCCAAAGTCTCATCTGAGATAAGGTGAGTCCCTTCTGCCTATTAACCTGTAAAATCAAAAGCAAGCTAGTTACTCCCTAGATACAATGGGGGTATTGGGTAAATACAGCCATTCCAAATGGAAGAAATTGGCCGCAACAAAGGGGTTACAGACCCCATGCAAGTCCGAAATCCAGTGGGGCAGTCAAACTTTAAAGCTTCAAAAGGATCTCCTTTGACTCCAGGTCTCACTCCCAGGTCACGCTGATATAAGAGGTGGGCTCCCACGGTCTCGGGCAGGGTCCTCTCTGCTCCAGTACGGCCTCTTCCTAATTAACCATATCTGTAATGACTCAATTTCCAAATAAGGGCACATTCTGAGGTTTGGGGAGTTAATACTTCAACATGTAAATTTTGAGGGGAACAAGGAGCACAATTTAACCTATAACATATGCCTTCTGACCCCCCCGAAATTCACTTCCTTCTCACATGCAAAATACAGTCATCCCATCCCAGCATGAAGTCTAAGTCCAAAATCTCATTCACATATCATCTAAATTAGGTCTGGGTGGTACTCAGGGTATGATTTATCTCTGGGGCAAAATTCCTCTCTATCTGTGAACCTGTGATACAAAATTATTTGCTTCCAAAACGCAATGGTGGGACAGGTATAGGATAGATATTCCATTCCAAAAGGGAGAAATCAGAAGAAATAAAAAGAGTTATGGGTTCTAAGTGAGTCTGAAACCTAGCAGGGTAAATTCCATTTGATTTTAAGCCTTGAGGATAATCCTCTTTGGTTGAATGTTCCACTCTCTAGGCCCACCAGGGCAGTGACCTCACCCCCTCCACCCTGGGTAGTAGTTCTGCCATCTAGAATGGAGGAGGTGGCTTCTTCCTCTGGAACCCAGGAGCCCCTTCTCCAATGGGGTCATTCTTCCGTCTTCCTGAAAGATCACACGTATCTATAACCAGACATCTCTATAAGCCCATTTGTTGCCTGGGAAGTCCAGAAGCCTGGCATCTTTCCTTCATTGTTTCCTGTCTCTGTCCCCTTCCATCAAGTTGGCAACATTTTTATTGAGATGGCTGATTGGCTCCATACGTCACACACCTAGTTTCTGTAGAAAACACTTGTTCGGCCACACCCTTGCTATGTTTTCTCTAGAGCATTCTTTAAAAATTTTTTGTAATATATATAGGTTGAGAATTTTCCAGATCTTCAAGTTCGGGTTTCTTTTTGCTCAGCAGCTCCTCTTTCAATTGATCTTTCTCCTCTCACATTTTACTGTAAGTAGCAAGGAGAAACCAGACCACACCTTCAACACTTTACTTATGAATCTTCTCCGCTCAGTAGCCACATTTCTGACGTACAAATTATACCTTTCACAAACAGTAGAACACAATTCGGCTATGTTCTCTGCCACTTTAAAACCAAAATTGCCTTTCTTCATTACATCTGCAATGAGCCTATTTCCAAATAGGGTCACATTCTGATGTACTGGGGATTAAGATTTCAACATATGAATTTTTGGAGAACACAAAAATTAACTCATAACAATCTGCTAAATTTTTGCTGTTCTAAAAGGACCTAACTACCCTCTGTCTCAAGATCCAAGTTGTGTTTTTGATTTGGGTGTCCTCAATGACCAAATAGCCATCAGAGATGTCAGCAATTAAGCCAGTTAAGTTTTGTGGAGGTGATTTCATGGTTTTATGAGTTTCCAGGGCAAGGTCTCAGCCCTGCATCCTGGCCTAGCTTAGTTGGCAAGCATTAAATAATTATAGTCACTGTTACTAAGTTCCTATGATACGTGAGGGACTATACTAGAGTCCTCATGGATATATTACATAATCTTTAGAACATTGCAGGGTACTATTCCATTTTGAAGATTAGAAAATAAAAGGTAAAGAAAGTTTAAGAGACTTGTACATGGTCATAGAGAGTACGGAGATCCATGCCTTGCAGTATCTCAGAAAATTCCTGGGGTAGTTGAGTCAGCCTGGAAACATCTGCAGACCTGGTATCTGATCTGCCTTGAGGAGCTCATCAATACAACATCATTCATTTTGAGGCTTTAGATCTAGATACCTAAGAATCTTCCCATTTAAAAACAATTTTTAGTTCCGGTTGATTTTTCAGCTCATCATCACATCCAGAGATCAAATCATTGGTCTGATGATCTGGTTGACACCCAAGTCCCCTGCCTTGTTCCTTTTAGCCTCTTCACGGGGCCAGGATCCTGCTCTTGAAACCCTGGCAACTGAAATGATTCTGTGCCTATTTGGAAGAACCTGTTTGTAGCGGAACTTGCTAGCAGACATGAGACTCTGCCTATTTAAGCAGTCTTCCTGTAGACCAAGTTCAGCTCAAATCACACCCCAAGATGTTCAGGTCCTCTTGGACATTATGATTGCCGCTGCTTGTGGATCCCTTAAGTTGGGTGGGTTTGGCAAGTGAGGGATAATTACTATTTGGGGTAATTAGCTGATTAATTAAATATTTTGAGCATATGTCAATTTAACAATAATGAATTCCATAGCCATGATTTCTTCCCCCCTAGAGCATTACAATCTCTGCCCAGACCCAGTTAACTCCACTGTGCTTGAAGTCTCCTCATTGAGACCCTGGCGTGCTTCACAGCCATGGCTGCATGAATTAGACAGAGTATATATGCAGGACAGAAGCCCAGAGAATGCTTGAGGTGAAATTTGGAATTCATCTGTTCTCTAAGAAATTTCAGGTTATAGCCACAGTAAGTTACTTTGATTCCCATGCATTTCAGTATCCTTGCTTCATTAGGTAATAAAGCATGGGGGGTACAGCTCATATTTTGTCTGTGTCAGAGGCCAAAATTTGGAGATACCCATGGGAATGTGTGTGGTGCTTGTGAATGTCATCCACCTGTGCTGTGTTTGATAACAGCACATCTATTAGGTCAACTTCAAAAGATCATGGCAAACCCCAGTCAAATATCTTGACTTCCCTCACTGGTCCACAGTGGAGCTCTTATTTCATACATTCTTCTAAACATGCTTTGATTCTATTTTTAAATGGCCTGTACCACCCTCAAGGGCTAGTAAGTCCCATAAGTGTCCTACCTGCTGTGTAAAGTTACATTTCCTTTCAATTTTTCCCAAATGGCTTCCTTCCAATTTGGAGGCTGCTCCCTAGTCCCCATGTGTAGGGTTAGCTGAAAAAGGCCGTATACAACTTCTGACTGCTCTTAATCATTATCTTCAGAGACTTTGATTGGATTGTTTCTGAGTCCTGATCTTTTCAGACTGAGGAAGCTGTGTCATTTAAAACCTTTTCTAACACGACAGAGGCTGCCTACCCTTGATCATCCTGGCTTTCCTTCACAACGGGTCTGCTCTGGTTGTTAAAGCTCTAGAAGTGTGGCACCCAGGACTGCAGGGGTCCTCCCAGCAGGACCCCCCACCTGCACTCCTTGCCAGCGATAATGAAATCTCTTAGCCCCATCTTCCTCAGTTCTTATTCCCCCAAAGATTCCTTTAGCCAGAAGAGTGTCCCTCTGAGAATTCTAAAGCAGCTAACATCCCACAAAAGGGGAAGCAAATTTCCTCTGGGGTCACGTCATTTGCTGTCATTCCAAGCTTCTGATTATAGATTCTGAAGTTCTGAAAGCCCCCAAAGAGTGGAATCACCTGCTGAGAAGCTGCATTGCTAGCCAGGGAAAGTCTCTTGATGCAGGCTTTATTTCAAGTGTGAGGACCTGGTTTATTAGAAGCACTAGGGGAAAAACCCACACCTGAGACTTCTCACATGCTTGTGAAATTCAGATATGAGAAGAGACATTATTGGGATCAATCAGAATCTGCTGGCCACCTGGCTGGAGGGAGATGGCCGAGGAGGCAAATGGTGAAGACTTTGAATATTTTGCCTTGAATAAAGTGCCCTGGCTCCCTGGGGTTTGGACAAGGATGAATGAAACCTGCTTTGGCTTGTTCTGACATCCAGTCCCTGGAGTGAATGGCATCTGCAGCAGGAGGCAGGGGAATCTGTTCTTCCTTTTTAATAGGAGCCTTTGTGGTGCCTGGTTTAGAATCTCTCAACCTTGCCATTCCTGCTCCCTTTAAAGGGTGGCTGGTCAACACTGAATGTTGGGTGAGCCTTGAAAAGGTAGGCTTGTTCTTGGCAAAATTCTGATTTAAAATCAAGTTTTCCTCCATACTTTCAACTGCAGATCAACTCAAAGACTTGACTTCACTAAGTGCGGACCAATGAGAAAGAAAACTAAAAATCTGCTACCCCTGACTTTTGGGGAACAATCCACAAAGTGACACTATTTTATGTTCAACCACTTGTGGGTAGAGAAACCCAAATAGAGAGATAAGGAAGACAGGTAGAGGGGAAAGGTGATGGACGTGCTAACATCAGCATGGCTTTCAGGTCAGGCAAATCCAATTACTTCTAGCTAGCTGTGTGATCTTGGGCAAGTTAATTAATCTCTCAAGGATAATGATACCTATTACACAAGGTTGGTATGAGAAATAAATATAATATTTACACAGTGTGCAACACAGTGTCAGTATACAATAAATGTTAATTCTTTTTTCATTTTCAGAAACACTATCAAAGATGCTTCTACAAAGAAAATGCCTGCCAGAAGGTAATTACTATTACATGCTCCCCCAACAAAAGTAAACAAAGAGATAATGTGTGATTGTGTCTTTGTTTAATTTTGGGGGGCCATGCTATGGAATGAAGACGTGTGAACAAACAGCAACATGTTCATGAGGAAGGTAAGTTGTGACTGCAGAAGGCAGGTGAATGGTATATCCTTGTGTCCTTTCTCAGGAGAGCTGCCACAGAAACCAGACAGGCTGTCATTGAAGGATGAATGACAGATCTGTAACAGAGGTCCTCTGTGAGGACAGGTTGAGGCAAAGGTATTTCACTTCACAGGTGTTAACAGTGGGGAAAATGTTAGAACAGTATATATTGGTTGCATATAATTTGCTACCAATATAGAAGGTGATTACATTTATTTTTAAATTTTTGGCAAGTGAAAACATGCCCTAGAGAAAACAGCAAGAGAGGAAAACATGGCTAGAAGTTGAAGAACTCAGAGGCCTTGATTACTTGAGAACAAAAGAAAAATGAAAATGTCTTGTGATAGGTAAAACAGAATCCAACCACCAACCTGGGCCATAAGATGGCCCCAGATCTGTCTGCTAAGGGTCTCCTTGACTCCTTCTACTGTCATTCCACACCAAGCCCTGTCATTCTGGGGGACACCTGCCCAAATGTTCTTCTTTTCTCTCCCCATGTGGACTTTGTTTCAACATCCTTTCAACACCCCAGGCTTACTTAGAAGATCCCTCTTGTGCTTCTCTGGTAACATGTTTCATGTGTTATTCTGTTGATCTTGGAGAGGGTGCACTTCAAGAAAAAGAATACAAACTTAGGCCTAAAATACTTATTTAGAATGAAAGAAGAAATCATAAGAACTTAGAAATTTAAAAGGTGGGCTGGGAGTGGTGGCTCATGCCTGTAATCCCAGCACTTTGGGAGGCTGAGGTGGGCAGACCATGAGGTCAAGAGATCAAAACCATCCTGGCCAATATGGTGAAACCCTGTCTCTACTAAAAATACAAAAATTGGCTGGGCATGGTGGCCGATACCTGTCATCCCAGCTACTCGGGAGGCTGAGGCAGGGAATTGCTTGAACCCAGGAGGTGGAGGTTGCAGTGAGCCAAGACTGCACCACTGTACTCCAGTCTGGGTGACAGAGTGAGACTCCATGTCAAAAAAAAAAGCTGTCAAATAGCACAGACATCACAGAGTTTAGGGAAATGGTTCATTGTTTTAATCAATAAATCAACTGATAAACCTCTTTCCTTAAAATTTTTTTTTGTTTCAAAGTCTTTGATTAGTTTTTCATAAGATAGTGATCTTATAATATTACAGAGAAAGCAGAAGGATAATTTGCTCTTCTTTATCATAGTTGATTGAAAATTATTTTCTTCATTATTTGTGATTTAGAATAGTTCCATTCACCTTTACAACTCATCGCATAATTTTTTTAAAATATATTTTATTGCACTTTAGGTTCTGGGGTACATGTGCAGAACATGAAGGATTGTTGCATAGGTACATACATGGCAATGTGGTTTGCTGCCTCCATCCTCATCACCTGTATCTGGCATTTCTCCCCATGTTATCCCTCCCCAACTCCCTACCCCACACTGTCCCGCCCCAGTCCCACCCAACAGATCTCAGTGTGTGATGCTCCCCTCCCTGTGTCCATGTGTTCTCATTGTTCAACACCCGCCTATGAGGGAGAACATGAAGTGTTTGATTTTCTGTTCTTGTGTCAGTTTTCTGAGAATGATGGTTTCCAGATTCATCCATGTCCCTACAAAGGACACAAAGTCATCTTTTTTTTATGGCTGCATAGTATTCCATGGTGTATATGTGTCACATTTTCCTTGTCCAGTCTATCATCGATGGGCATTTTGGTTGGTTCCAGGTCTTTGCGATTGTAAACAGTGCCACAGTGAACATACGTGTGCATGTGTCTTTATAATAGAACGACTTATAATCCTTTCCATATATACCCAGTAATGGGATTGCTGGGTTAAATGGAATTTCTATTTCTAGGTCCTCGAGGAATCGCCACACTGTCTTCCACAATGGTTGAACTAATTGACACTCCCACCAACAGTGTAAAAGTGTTTCTATTTCTCCACATCCTCTCCAGCATCTGTTGTCTGTGGATTTTTTAATGATCACCATTCTAACTGGAGGGAGATGGTATCTCAATGTGGTTTTGATTTGCATTTCTCTAATGATCAGTGATGATGAGCATCTTTTCATATGTTTGTTGGCCTCATATATGTCTTCTTCTGAAAAATGTCTGTTCATATCCTTAGCCCACTTTTGAATGGGTTTTTTTTTTTTTTCAGGTAAATCTGTTTTAGTTCTTTGTAGATTCTGGATATTAGCCTTTGTCAGATGGGTAGATTAGAAAAATTTTTTCCTGGCTGGGTGCCATGGCTCGCGCCTATAATCCCAGCACTTTGGGAGGCCAAGGCAGGTGGATCATGAGGTCAAGAGATCGAGACCATCCTGGTCAACATGGTGAAACCCCATCTCTGCTAAAAATACAAAAATTAGCTGGGCATGGGGGTGCGTGCTTGTAGTCCCAGCTACTCAGGAGGCTGAGGCAGGAGAATTGCTTGAACCCAGGAGGCAGAGGTTGCGGTGAGCCAAGATCGAGCCATTGCACTCCAGCCTGGGTAACAAGAGCAAAACTCCATCTCAAAAAAAAAAAAAAAAAAAGGGACATTTTTTCCCATTCAGTTGGTTGCTGGTTCACTCCAATGATTGTTTTTTTGTTTTTTGTTTTTTGTTTTTTTTGCTGTGTAGAAGCTCTGGAGTTTAATTAGACCCCATTTGTCTCTTTTGGCTTTTGTTGCCAATGCTTTTGGTGTTTTAGTCATGGAGTCCTTGCTTATGCCTATGTCCTGAATGGTTTTGCCTAGGTTTTCTTCTAGGGTTTTTATGGTGTTAGACCTTATGTTTAAGTCTTTAATCCATCTGGAGTTAATTTTAGTGTAAGGTGTCAGGAAGGGGTCCAGTTTCTGCTTTCTGCACATGGCTAGCCAGT